>BQNB010051644.1:0-19807 GCA_026074375.1 Tanacetum coccineum | reverse complement strand
TATTAATCAACATTTCTAGGTACGTAAATGTTATCGATTGTCAAGAGACATGTCGGAGAAGATTATTTTTGGTATTTTTAAAAAAAAATTATTTTGTATTTTGCTTTTATAGGTTTTATAATTTTATATTTTGTTTTCTGATAGATATTTATAGTTGTGAAATGTTTTAGACACACAAAAGAAGATATGAGAGGGTGTGTCTAAAAGCATTAAAACTTGGTTTTCAAAAAGCCTCCCCTCAAAAAATGATCCATTTATAAAGAATGATTCAGATTTTGAAAGTGACATAGGGAGGGAGTGTTGAACACAGAATTTAGAAAGATTTTAAAAATCCTTTTGAAAAATTCTTAAAAAATTATGTTTAACTGTTTTAAAAACAAGAAGATTTCTCTTCTTTTGAAGGTAAAGCGCACTGAAGCGTACACTCCCCTTTTATTTGAAGCTCGGGTTATGCACTGAAGTGTACATAAGCCATCTCTAGACAGACTTAGAGAATAACAAGTGGATGGATACATGTATTCTGCCTTTGGAGTCTCGTAAACCTGTCAAGAAAAGAAGTAGAATTTGGAAATCCTTTGCTTGTAGGTTCCTAGGGGTTAGAAGCACTTGCATTATCACACACAGATGTGTCAGACTCACGCTCGGTGTTGCTGGATGCATATATTTTTCCACAAAGGTCAAAAATTCTTCCAGTTGGTAACCACCTAAGGCAAGTTCTAGTTTTTTAGGCCTAAGTGAAGCAAGTCTTTCATTGAAACCTAACTTCTTTGATTTCTTGACATTTGGCTTATGTTTCTTTTGATTTGCACTTTTTGAAACATTAGCACTTTGGTTTTTCTTGCTAGAATTCATGCCATTCACATACTTAAACACACATTCATCATGATTAGCAGTAATCAAACATTGCTTACAAGTAGCACAAACAACTTTCGAGTTATCATTCTGAATAGCATGTTTAATGTTATTACCTGCATATGACATATGGTTTGGATTTTAGAAAACTGTAAATTCCTTTGGTGTTCTTCTACTTTCTTAAGATTATTCGAGAGGCAACTACTCTTAGACGCAAAGAGGATCCTATCATTCTTTGGATTTCTCTTAGGTTGCGGTCTTCTAGTCTTAGCAGTGCTTTCTACTCCTGTTGAAGGTAAGCCATTTGTGTTGGTACTGACATCTTTCTTAGTGGTGACATGAAGTGATCGATTTTGTCCTAACGCTTGCTTTTACATGTTTGTTAGGCACAAAATTGTCTACCCTAGAAGTCTTGGTAGGATTAATCCTAAACATTCCTGGGGCAATAACGTTATCATTTTTCATAACTTTTGATTCTCGAGTGGAAGGTGCCGAGTTTGAAGTGACTGGTTTTAACAAAGCATTCGTCTCACCAACCTTAGGAATAACCTTTGAATTTGGAAAAGGAGTTACAAAATACAATTTTGATTTGGAAGAAGAAGGTGGTTTCCCCAAGATTGATTGCTTTGTAAACTTAGTATTCGCACTCGTACCTTTGGTGGTGTCCTTTTGTTCAGAAACTTATCAAATAACTGGGCTCTTAACGTAGCATTTTCATAAATTATGTCATGTAATTTTTCTTGCAAAGAGTTAGTTATTAATTTGTTCTGAGCCCGTGTCACTTTGATAGAGTCAAAAAGGTTCTTGTATGTTGTCTTAAGATGTTCATTTTCTTTTGCATAATTTAAAACCTAAAACTCTAAGGATACGTTCTCATCTTCTAGTTTATGAGACAAGGGATCAAGGGTATCTGATACACATAGAGTATCTTGACTCTTACCCTTGAGATCTCCCAACTGAGCCTTCAACCGTTCGATCTTTTGTTGCATGTCATTATAAGTTTTATCATACAAATTCTTGTCATATTTGCATTCCTCACATTTCTTATACCAATTATTCCAAAGAACAACATATTCTTTTTCCTTTTTAATAATGCAAGTTTCAAGTTTTTCTTTCATACTATCAAGCTCAGTTTGGAGATTTGATGTATCTACAACAGAATTACTGTGCATAATAGACATAATATCTTGACTGACAACTGCTCTCAAGAGACGCTCGATTTTATAATTCAAAGCCTTGTGCTTAGCAAGAGATTCATCAGTTTCTTTTGCAAGAGATTTGAAATCTCGAACAAATTTAGCTGCTTCTTTTAAAAATTATATTTCGAAAATTTGAACTTTAGCATCAACTTGGTTAACGATAGAAAATTTTTCATCTTTTAAAATTTTGTGAAGCTCTTGATGAGCAGAGGACGACCAATTGTGTATATCTAAAGTCATTTTTTGTTTTACAACACGTTGAAGAGTCACAATAGTGCCTTTTACCTCATTTAGAAATTTTCGTGCAACACTTGGAGAAGTATCATTTGAAAACTCTTCATTTGGTATTGAAATAGATTTGGAAACCGATTTAGAAACACTGGCCGTTTTGGAAGTAAAAAATACAACTTGTAACACCCCGCTAAAGCGGAAACACGGAGTGTGACAGCACAAGGCACAAGCACATGGTAATATCACAACACCATACATTAATTAAATAAAAATAGTACATTATTACAATATTTGTCTTACCCGAACATCAGCTTTAAAACATAAATCTCAAGTTCACAAAGCTTCGTCCTGACATTAAAAATTTTAAAAGAAATGACACGGTGAGACTCCATAATGCAATGCCTTCAAAAGAAAATTACTGACGATCACCTGAAATGCATGAGGGGGGGGTGGGGGGAAAAAAAAAAAACAAAAAACAAGGGGGGCAATTATGAAAATAGTTGGTGAGTACATGACTTTTATGAAATTCATGCGAAAACCCTTTTATAAATAAGTCATCATGGCAAGAGTCATGTGAATCTTACCGCTTATATTACAAGCCGCCTTATACACAAGATTGTAATTATATATACATTCACTAATATTCCTATGATAAAGGTAAAACAAGTCTCAAAATATAGTTTATAAAAGAAGACATCATGGCCATAGTCATATGAATTTATCCCAATACAAGTCCCACCCATACAAGAGTTGTATCGTATAAATTCACACACAATTCTATGGTATAAAGATATGTCCGATAATAGAAAGTCTAAATGTTCAAATCCACTTGGTTAATAATAATGTCAAAAGTCCATGCATATATATAGTGTCATACACAAATGCCCCTATATAAATACTATGCGTTCCAAAATAGGAAAGTGCAGGTTGACCGACCTCTAATAGCGCTATCCATAATATTTACACTCCTGAACAGCGGAGCACACGAACGATACACATAGATTGGGCATGAACGGTACCCAATGGGGGACTAACAATGTGAGGGGGTACGAACGGTACAGCCTATAGGATACGAACGGTATCCAACACTTCCAACACTAATATCTATGCATTTTACGTATACATATAGAGTACGCAAAGCATCATTTTAATAAAAAATCATACGTATTAAAAATATAATCGTGAAGTCCTATTTATTAACAAGCCTTACATGTTATTAATTAATAGGTGAAGTCCACTGTTTTGCAAATCATACGTATATTCTAAGATAGTACGTAAAAGTCTTCATTTAGTAAGTCTGCATATATATAATAGTACGCTAGTCTTAATTTATGGCAATTGACAGTTTAAAATTAAGTTTATAATTTGCAATATTTCCCAAAATAATAAGCAGTAAAACAAGGATCATGCGAATACTCTAAAGCATTTATCAAGTTTAAAAATAGTCCAATATACCTCATGGACCGCCTTAATTTAGACATATTAGCAATTGAATGAGCAATGACAAGTTCCATGTTATTAGCATAATAAAATGCATGTACCCACGTATACTATGCATGCATGTTTTCATTTCTTAGAGTAGTGCAAGTAGTTACTTAACTGTTTATAAAATTGCTATTTATTGTACTTTTGTTTTGTTGAATGGATAAGAAGAAAATTAATCAAAGTCTAGTTTCTCTCTAGTTTCTTGAAGTTTTGTCCGCTCAAAAGGCTTTATCTATCTCGTTTTTAATCTATTTCTTGGGAGTTTGGCATAAAACCAGGCTCCATCTCACTTTGTATAGTCCAATATATTTAATAAAGTCAGGCATATAAATAATTTTGCAAAAGTACACTCAAATAGTTTATAAATTAGTAACCATAATGCAAATTACCCTAAAAACGTATAAAACATTTAGAAAGAGGGGGGCCGTGAACTCATGAGAAATATTTTTATAAGTTCGCATATAGTACTAGTAATTCATAAAACCATAATAAAATAATTCATAAGACAATAGTAAAGCATGTCATATAATAGATATCATGCATTTCACCCCAAAGTGTATAAAACATTTAAAAAGATGGGCCGTGAACTCACTAGCATAAAGTGTCACTTTGGCAAGATAGTACAAAGAAGTTCTTATAATAGTGGTAAAATAGTTTATAATATATAGCTCATGCATTCCACCCCAAAACATGTAAAACATTTAAAAAGATAAGGTCGTGAACTCACCTTAACAAGTAAGGCGTGAGTACAAGAACGAGCATAAGGTGTATCACTAAAAGCTACCCTCAAATGTAAACTTCACTAGACGCATCCTTGACCTCCACTAGTGTATTTTCGAGATAGACCGTCTTCATGATCGATGGCAAAAAAAATGCTAGCCTAAACTCATTCGATATTTTTGTAATCTTATAATCTTTTTTATTAATCTTTTACACATGAAATGTTTTTTTAGACAATATTTCTAAAGCACATGTTTTGGTAGCTTTGTTGAGGAAAGATGCCATGCATATTTATAAGCTGAAAGCACGATCCCAAATTTCTAATGGCTCCTCTATTAATTAGAGTTTGTCAAAGATTTGTAATTCCTCTAGTGGAATGACAAGCGTTTCGTCAGTTAAATACTTCTTTAAATTTTAGACGTGGAATACTTTGTGAATTCCACTGAGCTCTTGCGGCAGCTCAAGACGATAAGCTACCAGACGAACTCTACTTAGTACCTTGAAAGGTCAGTGTATCGATGGTTCAACTTGCCTCGCTTTCCAAAGTGTATTATGCCCTTCCACGACGACACTTTGAGAAGCACTTGGTCTCTAATTTGATAAACCTCTGGGGCTTTCCTTATGGTTGTCAGTATAGCTTTTATGTCGGCTCCTAGCTGTCTTCAATCGTTCCTTGATTGTCGTGATCTTATCAACAGTCTCTTGAATAACATCAAGTCTTGTCAAAAAAAAAATTGTCTCCCGTCTCTAGCCAACAAAGTGGTGACCTACACTTTCGCCCGTACAAAGCTTCAAAAGGTGTGCATTTGATGCTAGTGCGATAATTGTTGTTGGACAAGAATTCTACTACAGGTAAGTGAGAGTCCCAATTACCTCCCAAATCAATCACACAAGCCCTCAACATGTCCTCCATGGTTTGTATCATTCTCTCACTTTGACCATCCGTCTATGGGTTCAGCAGTACTCATATCGAGTTGAGTACCCAAGGCCTTCTGAAGTAGTCGCTAAAAGGGCAATGTGAACCGACTAACCCTATCTAAGATAATGGAGATGGGTATTGCATGCCTTGATTCTATTTCATTGAAGTGTAACTCAGCAAGCTTATCCAACTTGTAGTCTTCTCGGATCAGAAGGAAGTGTGCAGACTTTTCAACCGATCTACCATAATCCATATCGAGTTGTGCCCTCTCAACGTCCTAGGTAACTTTGTTACAAGATCCATCATGATCTTTTCCCCTTTCTTAATAACTTCAATCTTCGCATGGTCGACATGAATTCCCTTTGCATTGACCACGTGATCGAGAAATTGTACTTCTCGAAACCAAAACTCACACTTGGATAATTTGGCATACCATTTCTCTTCCTTGAGAAACCTCAAAATGGTATCTAAGTGTTGTTTATGTTCTTCCTTACTTCGTGAGTAGATGGAATTATCATCAATGAACACTACCACAAGATTGTACAGGTAGGGTCTACATACCTTGTTCATCAGATCCATAAGCAAATCCGGTGCATTAGTTAACCCAAAAGGCATGACTAGGAATTAGTAATGTCGTACCGTGTCCTGAACGTTGTCTTGGGGTGTCTTTTTCCTTGACTCCTATATGATGATATCCTAAATGTATGTAGATCTTCGAAAATTAAGTTTCCCTTGCAGTTAATCAAATAGGTCATCTATTTGAGGAAGAGGGTATCAGTTCTTAATGGTTAATTTTTTCAAATCCTTGTAATCGGTACACATACGCATTGATCCGCCATTATTTTGACGAAAAACACTAGTACATCCCAAGGTGATGAACTCGGTCTTATTAATTCTTTGATCAAAGTTCTTGTAATTACCCGAACAACTCTTGCATTTCTGATGGTGCCAATCCTTAGCTACTGGTGCCGCTCCTGACACTAAGTTGATTTGGAACTCGACTATCCTAGTCGGAGGGAGTCCAGACAAATCTTCCGGAAAGACCTCGGTATGATTCCTTTCTATCGGTATATTTTGGATACTCTTCACATTGGTTCCTTTGTCCACTATATGTGCTAAAAATGTGACACAGTTCTTCTCCAGGTATTTTTCTCATCTTGATGGCCGAAACTAGCTTCAAGTCCTTTCCGGACCTATCTCCTTGTACTCCTAGAATCCTCCCGCCTTCTAAAGGGATTCGAACGATTATTGCGAGGCAATCAATTCCTACTAAAACTCTAGTCCACCAATCCATCCTTACTACTATGTCGAAACTCTTAAGATTTTAAGTGACGACCTAAACTATCATAAAATGACTCACATCTGTTCTAGGTTCGTGGAGCATAGAGGTACAGTAATTGGTTTCCAATGTTCGTTCCTATGTTGCGCGTGTTTCTTCTTGGAGACATGTTTTAAAATTTGTCCAAAGACATTTATTTGAGCATATGCTTGACCAAATTTTAATTTGAGTACGTATATATGTAATATAACTTAGAAGTTATCATAATAATAATACTTATGTAAAAAAAAGATGCCATAAAAGTTTCTGTAGAGAAAGGATAAAATTCTTCCATGCATAGCTTTAGAATTTTGTAATGATAATCGTGCAAAAAGATGCGTCTGTAAAAGTTCATATTTCTTATTGACTTTTAATAAGGTTAACTTTTCAGCATAGATCGTAATAAAAGAGTTTTAATAAAGTAGTTCAAGTAGTGTATAATAAAGATTCGTAATTGGCAAACGTAATGAAATTGACACAACAAACTTATATATTCAGAACGTCTAACAGTGGGTTGGATAATAATATCCAACAATATTTATGGTTTAAACGGACCTTATAGTACATAGGTTTTGACACTAGACAATAAAATTATGTGAAATCTACTAAAGCATTATGCTCAAAAAGGGTTTTTAAGAAAACATTTCACTCGTACAAATTTTTGTTACAAAGGATTTTGACTTATCCAAATTGGTACCATCTCCGAAACACAAACGACAGGACGAAGATTGTTGTCATGGTTACAAAATTAACCAGATTATCAAGTATAAGTCTCCCATACTCGCATCAATCCTTTTATCTCAAAAGGAGTCTTTTAAGCGATCGTCATATAACCAAACAAATAGAGTGATAATACTCCTATACGAGTTACTCCAGGTCAGCTAATGACTTAATCCGTCTCATCGAATGTCTTTAAGTACGAAAAATTAAAAGTAACGGATATCCATGGTAAAAACAATATCAATCTACATAGTGGAAAAGAAAATAGCCGCGTGCAATACACAAGGTAGGGTAATATACCCTATTAAATGCAAGAATTAGCGCGGAGAAAAACGAGTTTTGTATCTAATTGCGATCAAAATATGACAGAGGTAAAAGTATGCTTTAAAGTATGAAAGCGAGCTAGATGCGCTATCAATGGCCTTCCAACAAGTCGGCTGCCAGCTGGAGTTCAACTGCCAGCTGAAAATAAGACTATTATATAAAAAAAATGTTCTTCCAATGATGTTTTGAGATGGATCAATCAACTACTAAGTGGTTATGTACTAATCGAGCACTCATGCTCACATTCGCAGTCAAAATGGTTGACTTACTAATAAGACAAAATAAGATATACATGTGACCAAAATAAAGGTTGACGTAGTTTCTAATAGTGAAAGAATGAACATTTCTATATGTCGTGCATACGCCATCCATCTAATGCTCGTATCGGGTTCTGACTCGAAATTTATTGATGAGTCTTTCTTGGGGTCCTATGTAGGGTAGAGATACGAAGAGTAGTTAGGTGTATGTCGATACTTACTTATAAAATCATTAGTGTGCGAAGATGATCTCTAATGATATTTTAGTCGGGAAGGACTAGCAGTCCTGACAACGTTTGTCTAAAAACCAGAATCCTAACATTCACTGGGGTCTTCATCTGAATCGTATAATATACGGGAAGGTGAGGGATGTGACTTAACGACCATATCATGGCGAAAAAAAAGACGTCCTTAGTCTATCAGGTCATAATGCGGCAAAGATAAAGATCACATATAAAATGACACATTGGACTATAGAATAAACATGAATGCATGAAATATGAACGCACACGACTAATGCAACTTCAGGTGACCTTACGCCTATGACTCCACCAAACACGATACTTGGTAACTATTCCTGACATTTCATTATTCTACCTGAATTAGACAGAGTTGATCAAGTTCCGTCTAATTAAGGTCAAATGATGCAATGTACAGACTAGTCAAGTCCCTATCATGTTCGGTGTTTAATAAAAGTACTTTTTGGTTATAGTTGCGTTTTATAGTTTTTGAAAACCGACATTCACTATAACCACAGGCTCTGATACCAAATCTTTAACACCCCGCTAAAGCGGAAACACGGAGTGTGACAACACAAGGCACAAGCACATGGTAATAGCACAACACCATACATTAATTAAATAAAAATAGTACATTATTACAATATTTGTCTTAGCCGAACATCGGCTTTAAAACATAAATCTCAAGTTCACAAAGCTTCGTCCTGACATTAAAAATTTTAAAAGAGATGACACAGTGAAACTCCATAATGCAATGCCTTCAAAAGAAAATTACTGATGATCACCTGAAATGCATGAGAAAACGGGTTAACTATGAAAATAGTTGGTGAGTACATGACTTTTATGAAATTCATGCGAAAACCCTTTTATAAATAAGTCATCATGGCAAGAGTCATGTGAATCTACTCTATTACAAGTCCCGCCCATACAAGACTTGTAATATATATACATTCACCTACTCTTCCATGATAAAGAACTAAGTCTCAACGTATAGTTTATAAAAGAAGACATCATGGCCATAGTCATATGAATTTATCCCAATACAAGTCCCGCACATACAAGACTTGTATCGTATAAATTCACACACAATTTCCATGATATAAATGGATTGGTCCGATAATAGAAAGTCTATAATGTTAATGTCTCTTGGTTATTAATAATGTAAAATGCATGCATTTTATATTAGTGCCATGCACAATGCCCTTATATAAATACTATGCGTTCCAAAAATAGGAAACGAGAGGTTGACCGGCCTCTAATGGCGCTATCCTTAATATTTACACTCCTGAACAGCGAAGCGCACGAACAGTACATATAGATTGGGCACGAACGGTACCCAATGGGGGAATAACAATGTGAGGGGGTACGAACGGTACAGCCCATAGGATATGAACGGTATCCAACACTTCCAACACTAATATCTATGCATTTTACGTATTCATATAGAGTATGCGAAGTCTCATTTTAATAAAAATCATACGTATTAAGAATATAATACGTGAAGTCCATTATTAACCAAGCTTACATATTATAAATATAATATGCGAAGTCCAACAGTTTTGCAAATCATATGTATATCATAAGATTTATACGTGTATGTATTCATTTTTTAAGTCATGAGGATTTAAAATAGTACGGTTTAAATTATTAATATGGCAATTGACAGATTTAAAAATCAGTTTATAATATGCAATATTTCCCAAAATAATGAGCAGTAAAACGGGTATCATGCGAATACTCTAAAGCATTTATCAAGTTTAAAATTAGTCCAATATACCTCAAAATGTCCAAAATGTCCAAATAGTTCATATAGACCAAATAGTCCAAAAACTTTACGATACGAAATGCTCGAGTCGAACATGGACCGCCTTAATTTAGACATATTAGCAATTGAATGAGCAATTGACAAGTTCCATGTTATTAGCATAATAAAATGCATGTACCCACGTATACTATGCATGCATGTTTTCATTTCTTAGAGTAGTGCAAGTAGTTACTTAACTATTTATAAATTTACTATTTATTGTACTTTTGTTTTGTTGAATGGATAAGAAGAAAATTAATCAAAGTCAAGTTTCTCTCCAGTTTCTTGAAGTTTTGCCCGCTCAAAGGGCCTTATCTATCTCGTTTTAATCTATTTCTTGGGAGTTTGGCCTACTAAAACAAGGCTTCATCACTTTGTATAGTCCAAATATTTTAATAAGTCACGGGCATATAAAATAATTTGCAAAGTACACTCAAATAGTTTATAAATTAGTAACCATAATGCAAATTATCCCAAAAACGTATAAAACATTTAGAAAGAGGGGGGCCGTGAACTCATGAGAAATATTTTTATAAGTTCGCATATAGTACTAGTAATTCATAAAACCATAATAAAATAATTCATAAGACAATAGTAAAGCATTTCATACGATAAATATCATGCATTTCACCCCAAAGTGTATAAAACATTTAAAAAGATGGGCCGTGAACTCACTAGCATAAAGTGTCACTTTGGCAAGATAGTACAAAAAAGTTCATATAATAGTGGTAAAATAGTTTATAATATATAGCTCATGTATTCCACCCCAAAACATGTAAAACATTTAAAAAGAGGAGGCCGTGAACTCACCTTAACAAGTAAGGCGTGAGTACAAGAACGAGCATAAGGAGTATCACTAAAAGCTACCTTCGAACGTAAATCTCACTAGACGCATCCTTGACCTCCACTAGTGTATTTTCAAGATAGCCCGGCCCGTCTTCATGATCGATGGCAAAAAAAATGCTAGCCTAAAAACTCATTCGATATTTTTGTAATCTTATCACCTTTTTAATTAATCTTTTACACATGAAATGTTTTTTTTTAGACAATATTTCTAAAGCACATGTTTTGGTAGCTTTGTTGAGGAAAGATGCCATGCATATTTATAAGCTGAAAGCACGAGAGGGATAGAGGCAAATGAATGTAAGATTGACACGTACGTAACATAGCCAGGTAAATGGTTAAATTGTTACATTAAAGACACGAATATGATGACTATTAGTCATGATATCTACTACTACATATTGTTGTTATCTTTTACTCATCTAGGAATTATTAATCTTCCTACTTGACACTATGCAGTATTAGCTGTTATATAAATTTCTAAGTCATTTTGGAGTTTTTGTGGAGCATGTCACTCTTTTTTTTAAGCATTCAACTAACATCAAGTTTGAAAGGTGAAGCATTAAATTAAACTAATGGATTGTGTGTATTCGAGCGTGTGAGCCGTGACGTGAAGACATGACCAAAACCCTATGTTTAATAGCCATGGCGAATCATAGCGTTATTATTATTATTATTATTATTATTATTATTATTATTATTTTGACGTGATTTAAAGCGACACAAAATATACAAATGTTTATAAATTTATATATGTATATCATATTTCAAATATATTAAGTTTACAAAAAAGTGTCATGTTTACAATATTAACCTTAAATTAATATACCACATTCTTAGCTTGTTTGTAACATTTGCATAGAGTGAATATATATAATATATTATTTATTATTATATATATTATATAATATAATATAATATTATTATAATATCCTATATATATATTATTATTTATATATAGATGATATATTTTTTAATTTTAATGTTAAGTGTATACACAAATGGCTAATGGTGTAACGGTGGTGCATGCTAGAGCTAAAAACGCGAAACGTGCAAAGTTTACGTAAACACGGAAAATAAAAGTATGACATATAAAATATATATGTAAGATGATCAAAGTACGTAAAATATGTAGACTAAACGTAGTCTAAAGTTGGTTTCATATTTAATGTACTTTTTATGACGTTTGCGAGAGAACCTATCCGGTTACCCGTAAAAGTTAATATACGCTAAAAAATTAAAAGTAAAAAGTACGAGGTTAAATAATAACCTAAAAATATGGATTTTTGGTCGAAGGCATGTTCGTAATCGAGGTTAAATAAAAAATAATTCAAGCTCAAAAATGACCCGACAAGCACAAAATAATTTACACAAGTAAAATTTAGTCAAATACGAGCTATGACTAATTATATTGGTAGCGACCGACACTTTTTCGTATTTCTAACATCTTCACGTGAATTAGCATTTTGAGAAACAAGAACCTCTAAAAGGTGATTAATCTTTGCATAATTTGCTGGTTTTATTTCTTTGTTCAATTGTTTTATTTTTAAGCGAATCTCTTGAGCAAGTTGCAGTGTCTCCTCCAAATCATACACCGTAGGAGGATCATGCTTTTCTAATAAGTACTTTTTCATTATACAAACTTTGTTGTTTTTGCTGAGTTTCTTGAGATAAAAAAGATTTTGATAACCTAAAGCCATTTTATGTTCAGTGTGGTAAAACAAGGTCTGGCTTAGGTGAAAGCATGTGCATCGTTTGTATTGATTGACCCGTTTTGACCAAAATATTATCTAATTCCTTTATCTTATTCTCAAGTTGAATTTGTTTATCAAGGAGCTTTTCTTTGCGTATTTTGAAATCCAACTTTAAATTTTTCTTTTCTTCTTGAAGAGAAGAAACAGTTGATTTTTCTTTCGAAAATTGGTTATTTAAATTTGCAATTTCCTCATTCAAAGTCGTTATCGTTTTATCAGAACTTAAGTGAAGTGCATTTATCTTTTTAGTAAGACATTGCTCTTGATAAATAGACTTTTGATAACACCTTTCAAGTTTTTCGTATTTTTCTTGATTGAATTCAAAACATTTCTCTTGATTTTTATATCTAGCAAGCTGAGTGGTCAAATCAGCATTTGTTTCTTTCATTTTGCGATTGATCGTGTTGACTTTCTCAGCTTCTATGGCTAAATTATTATATATTGATTCAAAATAAGCACGTGTTTCCTCAATAGTAGCATAATGTTGTTCTACTGCTCTCCCACTTTGTTCCACACTAGAAACTACAAAGATAACATTATTGTCATTCTGTTAAACTAGGTGTGGTTCTGGAATGGGATCGAGTAGCTCAGTATACTGCTCCTCTTAAGTAAACATATTGAATATATCATTATCATAACAATTTTCAGAATGATGTACCTCAGCTGATCCGTCTGAGTCATAGACGAGAGCTTTGTCAATCTGAGTACCTGATGTCGATGTTTGCTGTAAATTAGCCATCAAAATGCAGTTTGCATTGACTTCCTCAATCTCATCAAGATCTCCTATAGCAGCCATGAAATCAAATTCCTCGGCTTGGAGTTGGACCCCCGCCTCTTCCTTTTGAGCAATCAATAACTGTGTCTGAAGATAAGCAACATCCCTTTTTCTTGGTCTGACTGTGCAGTTCCTAGTAAGATGACTTAATCCTTTATAATTGTAACACCGTATCTAATTTCCGTTGTTCCCATTACCATTACCTTCATCCCGTGCTACTACAACATTACCATTCACATCCTGATTCACATTCGGATTAGCAATTCCCAGAATAACAATAAGCCTATTCTGATTTCCAACATTCTGAACACCTAAATTCTGAACTGCATTCTGAACAACATTCTAAACAACCTAATTGCTGAAATTCCGTACTACATTATACCCATTATGATTCCCAACATTCTGCCCAGCATACTGTCTAAACTGATTCCCACCATTACCTCCTACCATCTGCATCTGTCTATCTTGCCTCATATTCATACCTGGGTGTGCAATCTGCCTGTTGTGTAGGTTGATGAAATTCTTTGGTTGTTGTTGGTTAGTGTAGAATAGTTGAGTTTGAATGCCTTATCCATTAAAACAATTGCCATAATCTTAGCAGTAGTGGGATCTGAAATGTCTTCGGGATTAAGCATTGGCTGTTACATGTAGTTCTGGTTGAATGATGGTTGTGGGATGTAGTTTTTGTTGGGTAGTGGTTGTTGCATGTAGGTAATCCTGGTTTTATTGGATTGGGGGGAGTTTTTTTTTTTTTTTATTTTTTTTTAAAAATCTTGGTGAAACATTGAATAATTATAGGGATTATTGGAATTTGCCATTAGTGCCAAAGGATCATGTGTTCTTGCAAGTCATTCTGGCCTCAGCTCATTTACCTCCACCTGATTGAATTTCAAGAAATCATACAACTGAGTGTAATTTGCTTCATGCAAGTCCTTTGTTTGGGGAACAATGGTAACATGTCGTCTCCATTCTCGTCGTAGGTTGTTTAGGAACTTAATGTTGCTAGCTATCTTTTCTGAAAAATGTTTGTTTCTTTTGAAGTCATTCATTAACTTTGAGAAACGATGAAAGTAAGACTCAATCGATTTCCCATCATTAGAAGTAAACCTTTCCCATTCATTAAACAACTTAGCCTTTTTCTCTTGAACCCCAATATCAGAACCTTTCATCATTTGTTGAACACGTAACCATATTTCTTAAGCAGTTTCACAACTATCAACAACTGCATAGATGTATTCAGGAAGACCCATGAGTATAGTCTAAATGTCTTGATCATCAGCTTCCATTTGCTTTACTTCTTTATTAGTAAGTTCATAATCAGTCTGCTCATGAAAAGTTTCAGCAACAAGAACTTCATAGTCTGGATCACCTAGTTCAGGAATCATTCGTCTGACATATGGACCATGCATAATGGAATTGTAGATTAGCTTTCCATTTGGTTTACTCTTTGCATAACGAAGAAGACGAGAAGACCATGGAACATAGTTGTCCTTGTTAAGCATAGGTGGACGGTTCTCAGAACCAGCAACATAAATGTCTTGTTGAGTCGACATTGCAAAAGTAATGTGAAATGATATACTAGAATCGTTTTAGTGATTAGTGATTATGAGTTGATCTTGATTGTGTTTAAAGAGCTAGAATCCCAAAGTAGAAATTGAACTTAAGAATCAAACACTTAAACCGAGAAAATAAAAGTTTTTTATTTCGCTGGATTTCACAAAGTTCTGTATCGCTGAATACATATTTAGCAGGAAGATGATCTACTAGTTCGTAGGAATGTGACTTAAACTTGTTTTGCAGGATTATGTGTTAAATTGTTTCGCAGGATTAGTCACAAAACATATTTCTCACAGTTAATATAACTTGGACAGAGTTTTGTTTCGCATAAATGACATATTCTGCATAAACAATCCTGTTAACATAAATCGCACAAATGCGTATTTCGCAGAATACTTATTTCGCATAAATAACCTGTAGACATAAATCGTACACTACATATTTCGTAGAATACATATTTCACACAACCTGAAAAACATAAATCACATGATTTAACAAGTACTTATTTCGCACGATTCAAAACTTCTAAACCCAGAATTTAGCGACTCAAATAAGCTGTTGTCACACCCCCAAAATCTGACAGCAGCGGAACGGTACCAATTGAGGTGCGACGTCATAGTACAATGTACAAGTCATAGGAAACGACCTCAAAAGAAACTTTTTAAAATAAAGTTTTACATTTGATGCCAAGAAATATAAGAGTTTTACAACCATGGTCCCATAATTTTTAAAATGACATAAGTCTCCAAAGCATGCATAAATTTAACATGACATCATAAGTATTCAAAATACGACATAAGTTTTTGATAAGTTTTCATCGAATGTAAGTTGACAACAAAATCCATCCATTGATATCCACGCAACTCCCATCCATATAGTTTACCTTAGAACCTGAGATTAAAACATGCTAAAAAGTCAACAAAATTGTTGAGTGAATCCATAGGTTTTAGTCATGAAGCAGTGATTAAGTAAACCGAGTAATATTAATGAGATCAAACAGTTTTGCGGATCACCAGGTTTGAGTAATATAAATAGATGACACACTTACCATGTCCAAAAATAAGTATTATTGTACTAAGCTAATGACACCAAAAATTAACATATGTTGTGAGAGGGAGTTGGTGTTGCCAGACATCCAAGTATTTTTCTTCGAGAGTTGGTGTGGCCAAACACCCAGGTATTTCTCTCTCTTAGAGTTTATGTTGCCAAACACCCAAGTATTATTTAAAATGTAAATGGATCCGTTTGACGTGGCACAAGTTATTAAATACCCGAATATGGATTGTCAAACCCAATAGATCTATTCACAGCATTTGCATTTACACACAGTAACTAACGGTTCATAATAGTAGGGACTTAAGTGGTAATAAGGGTACTTAGGCAAATAAATAAAAAAATTAGGAAATATCTGGATATCACACAATTCAAGAGTACTTGTGTCTGAAATGTAAAACAAGCATGTAATCTCCCCCAAAATTTTTATAAAACAATTAATGAAAAAGGGGCTATGAACTCACCTTATGCGAATCGGCAAAAATCAACAATATAGTAGCTGAAGTAAATTATACCCTCTAAGTGAGACCTAAAATAAGTGGCGCAACTTTGTAAAATAAACAACTAACACTCACACCAAAGAAAAAGAAATAAAAGAAAAATTGTATAAAACGTTTTTCATTAACCGGAACAAGCATGGCATTGCGTCCTTAATTTATAGGTCAAAATTTACTCACAACAAATCACCTAATATGAATTAATATCACTTTTAATACATGACTTAATTTTACCTCTTAACCAATAACTTCTACAAGTGTCCACATTAGTTTTTACGTCCACTATATCATTTATTTTCTAAAATTCTGATATTTACCCATCTTTGAAAGCGTGTAATTTAAAAATCCGTATATTTGACAAAATATGAGGTTTTCGTGTACCTAAAAAAAAAAAAAAAAAAAAAAAAAAAAAAAAAAAAAAACGAAAGCCTTACGAGTCTATTTTCCAGAAATGTGGGGCCTACTAACCAAAAAGTTTTAGGACCTGGGTGAAATTACTAATTTACCCTTCAATACAAGTGCAGGTCATTTTTTGAAATTTATCTCTTCACCATATTTAGTATATCTCCTAAACCGTACATCCGATGAGGATGAAACACACGGCCAAATTTAAGTTGACTCGATACCTAGAAGCTACAGTTTCACTAATTTGGGTGCTAGTATACAAAATTTTGGACTTATTAAGGAAATTCAGGTTACGCAAAATGACCCGTTTTAGTAAAATGGTGATTTCTCTCCCATCCGAAATGGTTAACACTCCATACAAACGGGTATGTGTTCTTAAGACATATACCTAGGTCACCATTGATTTATCCAGAACTTCGCAAGTCAAAAATCTTTCTATACACACTAATCTATTTAACTTTTCAAAACTGTCCCAAACAAGGCATGACAAATTTATTTAGCTTACGAAAACGAATGCAAATTGAAATCTACGGAGGCTATTTAAATGAAACCAATTGGAGGTGATACTACTAAGGGTACTCTACTGGTATATTAATTTTTTTTACAACAGGTTTGTAGAAAAACATGGAGTTATGCTCCATTTCCTACCACTAGGTCAGATTTGACATGTTTTGGTAAAATGGTCGTATCTCACTCATCCGAAGAAGATAAATTTCTATCCAATTAGCCACATGTACATACGAAATAGGCCTATCAATATATGAAAACTTCCAGGTATGCTAAGACCAAAAATAATTCAAAATCAATGCTACAACCTGCTGGTCTAAAATCAACTCCTAAAACCTCATCAAAATCAATCCAAACCTCATTCCAAATCCACAAAACCCTATACAAAGCCACACTTGGTTGTTTAACACATTATTAAACACAAAACATCAAAAATTTCCAGAATCCAATATAAATTTGCATGGACCAAAAACAAAAGAAAGATCAAAAATGAAGAAGTAAACTTACTAGGAGATGATTGAAACAAGCAAATCAAACACAAACAAACTCCTTTGACCTTGGGGCTGAGTTCGAACCAAATGAACACCCAAAACCCTTCAACATAATGATTCTAATTACCCAAAATGATGTTACCCACTTGGTAGAATAAAACCCCAATCAAACACTTCAAGAAACCACCAAAAAGTACTCCAAATCTTCTCCATACTCAACCAAAGTTTGCAAGCTTCATAAGGATGATTATATGATGTATAAAATGGCCAAGAAAGTTTTGGTGGTGATGGTGTGGTGGTGGTGGTCGTTGGTGTCAGCCAAGGGAGGAGAAGGGTGGTGGGTGAGATCCATTTTATTAAGTGTGTGTGTGGTATTTTTGGGAAATAAAAAAAATAGAGTGTGTGTTTTTTATATGTAACCGGTGGGGAGAGGGATTTAGGGGTAGGAATTATAATTTTTTTTGTAGGGATTTAATTAAAGTAAAGGTGAGGTTTAATTTATAAAAGGTAAGGTTTAAGTGTAAAACGCGAGGCTTTAGCAAAGTTTGGCGAAAACGCAAAGTAAAAATTAAAATGACAAAAGTAAAGATTATAAAACATAGGGGTGAAAAATAGAAATATTAACTATGCTAGACACGTAGATAGAAACAAAATCTCAATCACGACTCAAACTTGACTAGAACGCGAAATTTGCCGAATCGGGTGAAAGTAAAAGTAAAAAATTTACTTAAGGGTAAAAATAAGATTAAAATAGAATTAATTGTTAACCTAAATTTTATGGAGTATTACATTCGATCCCCCTAAGGGAACTCTGGTCCCTAGAGTTCAACTTACGACTGCAGCAGACAAGGAGGTGGCGAAAAGGTGCAGGTATTTAGCCTTGAACTGATCTTCTTGCTCCCAAGTACATTCAGCTCCACGTCGAGAGTTCCAATGAATTTTGAATATAGAGATACGGCCCTGCTTTAGTTGTTTAGCCTCATCGTTACGATCCTTACAGAATTCTTGATAAAGTGTAGCTTGTTGTCGAGTCGACTCTCATTTAGCAAAAGACAAGGTTTTCATCAGGCAACCATTTCTTTTAATGCAGAGACTAATGTTCCAAACTTTATATTATGCGTCAAAACATGTTCGAAGGGTTCAATAAGACAATTAAATAAAATAGCCAACAACTATGGAATAAATAATGGTTAAGGCATGAAATGTCTGCAATGTGCTTGTGGGTACGGATTAGTGGTTAGAAAAGTCCTAAATGAAAAGATGGAATATATGTATTTATGATAAAAACATGTGAAAACAAAGAATCAACAGGCCAAACCGATGATTAGATAATTATGCATCATATGACAATATGTATCAAGATCGAAAATAAATTTTGTGCTGATAATCAATACGAACAAAGGATTCAAATAATTTATTTATCTTCAAAGGAACCGAATGCCAATACTAAGATGTTACAATGAGTTTGATATTTTAGGATTTAGAGAATCCTAAAACAAAGATTTAACATTTTGTAAACAAGGTAGTGAAAAATCATTAATCAATGCAACAAAATAATGATTAGATCATAAAAAAAATTAGTCATAGCATCGCGAGAGGAATAAATGAGAGTATATGAATAAGCAATATGAGATGTCACGAGCATGTAAAATATGGATACGTCAACAACTTAAGAGAGCACGTATAAGAATGTATGTAAGAGAATAAACATAGAGAATGATTCACATAAAAATTTACAATCAAGGAAATGTGAAAGATCATTTGTACGAATAATCGAGTAGACAAAGAATCAATTGATCATAATAATGGTAGGATAGAAGTAGGTGTCAAGAATATCAAAATATAGTAACCGTCATC
>BQNB010051643.1:0-40881 GCA_026074375.1 Tanacetum coccineum | reverse complement strand
ATATGTCAAGTCTTAGTGTGATGGTTTATGTTTCAAAACTTCATGAAGTTTAACATTTGATTTATTACTTTATGGAAATATTGTATCACTGTTCGGGCTATCATAATCCGGAGGTCATGTAGTATCGTTTGAGGAGCCAAGGCACTTTAAATCGTAAACCCAGCAAACTCGTCAAAACGTATAATCAAATGAAACCCCTCACATGAAATTCCCTAGTAACGTGATAGGATAAGATTTTAAGTTTCTTCAAAAGCTAGTCGATGATAAATTACATTAAATATATAACGTAATTGTTTTTATAATGCGTCGATCGATGATTAATAACGATTAATGTGTCGGGTTTTAATAAAATTAGGTTTTATAATATTAATATATATTTTTATAATTTATAAAAAAAATATTATATTTTATATTTTTAAGAATACAAAAATGGCAATATATACCCTTGGTTTATAAACTTTTACAAGTTTAGTCCTTTATATATAAAGTATATATAATTTAAACCTTTAACTTTGAAACTTGGCAAGATAGGTCCTTATAGTTATATCTTTGGAATAATGATATTTTCAGCCCCTCTAGTTATAAATTTCAGAAAGTTACGATATATACCCCTTGCATGGAAATGATTTACAAATCAAGTCCAAAAAGCCATGCAAGCTTATTTTAGGGTTCCAAATGATATTTGTAGAAATAAGCTAAAATAAGATGTTCTAAAGTAACAAAAGTTTAAAAAAAGGATTCATTTAGCCAGAAAATCAAAACATGACATTTTTAGGGTTTTAACCAAAAAAGCATGGGTTTGAGGATTTAAGGCTTTAACAAGAGTTCGTATAGGATCTTAGGAGTCTTATGAACATTTTAAAATAGATTATGAGTGATATGTGTGAAAACACATATCTGTTTTATATCAAAAATGGCCCTAAAAAGATAAAATTATGCATAAAATGCTTGTATATTGCTTGTTTTGTCTTTGTGATTGTGTAGGTACGGATGTTGCAAAAACCACAAGGAAACGGTCAAAAACCGGACAAACACGGACACGGGAACGGAAAGAGTACAAAAGAGTCGGAAGTTTCTAGCAAAATGTCATCTTGGTCAGCCTTGGTCAACAAGACAACTATGGTCAAATTTATGAAGACAAAACCACAAAACTTACCAAAACAGTCACTTAAGTATAACCATTTTACATAAAAAAACTCCTTAAGCCCTAACAACTGTTATCTCTTTTAATATAAAGAGATAACGGTCGTTATGTTTCTATAATAACCCAAACAATCACCCACAGCCCAATATCATTTTAAAACCCAACCCAGGTTAACGACCCAAACCCCCATCTAACGTTTAAAAGAAAAAAAAGGGCGCGTAATAGTTTTTTTTACTATTCATTGTCTCTTTCATTTAACCATAAGCTCAAAACAAAGGGTAAATGGCAATTGACAGCGTGGCTTAGCAATTCAAGCATCAAGGTACAAGCTGGCAAAGGGAAACGTCATGAGAGGCTCTCATTGGTCGAAACCCACAAGGATTGACACGTGTAATTGACAAGAAGCACACCAATAATGGATATTTTGCACTAAATCTAGTACAAAAGAAACACAAAAGGTCTGACACACGGAATGCCACGTTGGCAATCCGTGTGCTCATCATTTAATCCAACGGTGATGAATGGGAATCCAATGATTGGAAATTAATGAAGGGTCATGATCAAATGGATGAGGAGCGGGATAAGAAGACCTAGAAGCTTCAATTCAAGGCTATAAATAGCAAGGCTCACTCACTCACAAGACGTCTGATCTTTTCCTTTTTAGCTTTTAGACAAGTAGCTTTTGTAATCTTTTAATTCTAAATGTAATTTTCTTATTAAAGCTTTTGTAATCTCCATTTTAAAGTCTTGTAATCTGTTTAAATCAATGAAATCTTAGTTATTTTATTAAATCTGAGTTTGCTTAGTTTTTTTCTCAAATATCTAAAAGCTCTTGTTTTCTATAAGCTCTTAAATCAATCACAAGCTTCTCACAAGCTCATTATAAGCTCTCTAAGTCTCTAAGCTTAGATTAGAGCTCAAATTGATCAATAATCTACTTAAATGTTTAAAATCAGAATACCTTTGATATAAATATGGATTTGAGCTATTTGGATGATAAGCTTACAAAGGAAGAGCTTATGGGACTTTTACTAGCTTATCCTTGTGATAAGCTAGAGCTATAGAGTAGCTCCTCGAGCTTTTAAAGCCTTTGTTTAGCTAAGGCAATTGTAAGTCTCATTTTACCTTTTCTGTCTTTAAACTCTTAGATTAAATCTGCTTAATTTGCTTATTTACTTGCTTATTTATGTTTTTAATTGCTTTTTATATCTTATTAGTTAAGTTTGAAAATCTGTTTCTAAGTTTTTTAATATAGATCTTAGTTTTCTTCATATTGTCTCATAAATTAATAAAAATCCAAAAATATTAGCATAACTAGTAGCTTAATGATTCTGGCTTATTTGATTGTTGGTATAAGCTCATAAGGTCTGTTAATAGTTGTTTGTTATCTGGTAATCAAGTTTTATTCATTAGATTTAAATTTCATAAGCTTAAATGAATTTGAAAGAGTTTAAAGGGGTGTTTGGCATAGCAGTACTAACCACAAGTTAGTACTGCTAGTGGCCATTTGGTCTTTGAATTCTTGTTTTCATCTTCAAAGCTAAGTCTGTTAATGCTAGGTTAATTAGTTAGGTTAGAGTTAATTAGGTTTTGATTAGTTAATTTGATATAAGTCATAATATGTTAAGTGTTATCTGTAATATTAGGTTAATTCAGTTCTAGATTTAGTAATTGCTTTAATTGCCTTTAGTTTTATGTTTTAAGTGTGTTAGGATTGTTTTCTTGGGTCTGCAATAGAAGGATTTGAGTATTAGTCACTCAAGTGCAAACTGCACCAGCAGTTTTAAAAAAGACAAGTAGCTGTTTTCAATTTAATAATTCAGAGGGTATAAGTAGCTTGTAGGATTTGATTTTTGGTTTACAAGTAGGTCTAGGGTCAGTGTCAATCTATTCCAACTTAGTTTTCAAAAAGTAGCTTATTTAGTTATCTGTTTTTAGCCTTTAAATTCAGCATTTTTCATTTTTAAAACTTAAAGTAATTCAGTATGTTCTAAATAAGTGGTCTGTTTTCAAAGTGTTTTTTTATAAGCAAAAAGGTTTCAAAGTTCTTATCAAAAGTAGATTTGTGTAGCTTTTAGGATAAGCTTTAAGTAGGTACAAGTCATTTTGCTTTTAGATCTCATTTGCACACTTAAAAATAAGCTCAAAGTTTGGTTTTTAGACTGTTTGGTTTTCAGAATTAAGTAAAAGTACTTATTGCAATTCCCAACTTATTGATTGTTTCTTTTTAGTTAAGTTTAGCTTATTAGGATATAGTTAGTATAATAATAGCTTATTTAGTCCTTGTTATAGCTTATTTTAGTATTCCAGCTTATTCAGTTTGAGAAAAGTAAAAAAATATAGTTAAGTCTAATCTGTCAAGTTTGAAGCTGTTTTTCAGCTTATTTAGTGCTTTTCAATAATATTTGTTTTTATTAAAGTACCTTATTCTAAGCTTATCTACAACTTTGCTTTTTAAACTTTTCAAAAAAAAATGGGAAGATGAAAGTTGGGGGTGAGCAAGGCTCGAACCCTCGACCTCAACATCCTCACCTTTTATAACACCTCACAACACACACTCCCTACCAACGTGCCCTGGGGTCTTTTTCATTCTCACTTTGCAAAATCTATCTTTTATATACATTTTATCCTTTTTTGTACTATAAGCTGTTTTACCTTATTTCACAGCTTATTCGATAAGCTGTGTTTCCCAACTTATTTTTTTAGATTCCTTATTGTTCAAGCTATTTTTCATATTTTTTTAAGAATTTTTAAAAAACGTTTAGTATTTTTTATATTTAATTTTCTTTAAAATCGTTTTTAATTCATAAAAAAATATAAAAAAGTCAAAAAAATATAATTTTTTTAGAAAATTTTCTTTTATCATATAGTTCCTAGGAAAAATAGTTTTGCTTCTGTAGGGTTTAATTTGCAAAATTTCACCTCTAAAGAACGGGATTCATTCCTGTTCACGTTTTTCGTATTTTTAAGCTCAAATCAACTCCATTTTCATTCTAGTTTTCTTTAATCTTACTTTTTATTTAATCAGAGTCTATTAAAAGTAAAAAATTCATTTTAAGTTTATTTTTGGAAATTTAGGGTTTTTAGTCATAGTTTAGGATTTCCGTTTTACGTTTTTAGCTAAAATTTGTTTTTCCTTAAGTATTTTTAAGTTTTTGCCTTAATTTTATTGTAGTTTTAGAAAAATGATATCAATCTTATCCCATTCAAACATCGATTCTCAAATCGACTCACGACTTTCAATTGCTTTCCTCATTGGGGATAACGACCCGGGAATCACACTTCCGGATTACTATAACTAAGATCTTTTGATTCCTACCCTTTTTTTATATATTTATAAATATATTTTATATATATTTACTATATATTAAAGAGTGTAGTCAGGAGTGATCAATGAGCTTATTGAACAAGATTATAAGCTTACTTGAGCTAAAATGGGTGGAAATGGGGTTTTTAGGTTCGTATGCCTAGATATGGATTCATGACCTTCATTCTGTTGATTCTTGGCTTCTATTATGATCTTAGGGACTTCTATTGATCCTCTTTGGTCTGATTTAGAACTCCATTTGTGTGGTGATGAGTTTTTGAGGTGTGATTGAAAGAGTGTGTGTTTCGGCTATATATAGTGCTCAAAAACCCTTAGTGCCTAAGTTTTCTTGGTGGCTAAGGGTCAAGGACTGTAAATAGATGACTAAGGAAGGCTATTAGTGATTCATGGAAGCTAGGAGAGTAGCTATGCAAGGTGGTGAGGGTGTTGAAGGTTCGGTTAACATAGGATGACAAGGAGGTGACAATGCAAACTTGGTGGCCAAAGGAGGTGATGGAGGTGCTTGGTTGCTTGCTTGTGACATGGTAGTGATGTCATGGTGGTGCTAGGATGCTTGCTTGAGGTGCTTGTTTGATTAAATAGGTTAAAATGAAAGAAAAAGGGTGACGGGTGGTTTAGGGTTTCGGGTTAGGGTTTTTGGTCTTTAAAACGTGTATTAGGGTTTAGGATTAGGGTAATTAGGGTTTAGGATTAAGATTAGAGTTTAGGATTAAGGTTTAGGGTTTGGGATTAAGATTTAGGGTTTAGTTTTAAGTTTAAAATGAAATTAGGGTTTTAGGGTTTCGTTTAGGGTTTAGGGTTTTAGATTAGGGTTTTAGGATGACTTAGGGTTTAGGTTTAGGGTTTAGGAGTCATGCATTAAGTGTTTGTACCTTGTGTTAAAGTGGTGGTAAGAAACTAAAGTGATTTAGGAGGTAAAATGACCTAATTTGACTTTCTTGCATTATTGACTTGTACATTGTGCTTTAAAAGGTTATACTAGGGTTTAGGAGGGAAGTATAATTCAAATTTTATGCTATGATACTTGTACACATGCCTTGAATACTTGTACATTCATTGTATACATTACATATAATTAGGGTTTCGATATAAACGTTAATGGATAAAGTCCGTTTTGAAATAACGTCGTAAATGGTATGTTAAATGGGTAATGTAATTGGTAAAAATGATATTAAGATATAGACTTGACATATTAGGATGTTTACATGATATAAACATAGATATAGATGGCATTGGTAGAGGTTGCGTGAGCTTGTTTACTTTAGTTATGTAAACTACGTTACATAATGGAATAAAGTGAAAATTTTCCCTGTAAAAAGGTGGTATATATAATAGATAGATATTACAATGCATCTAATTTAATAGATGGATAATTACATTGATGAAAATTACGGGTTGTTATAGTCTCCCTCCCTTAAAAGAAATCTCGTCCCGAGATTTAGTTGGATGCCGGAGTGATGTTGGAAAATAGATGTGGATACTTGGCACGAATTTGATCTTCGCGTTCCCATGTAAATTCTGGTCCTCTTTTGGAGTTCCATCTTACTTTGACTATAGGAATACGACTTTGTTTTAGTTGCTTGACTTCTCGATCCATAATTTCCACTTGTTCTTCCACAAAGTTGAGTTTGTCATCGAGTCGAAGCTCTTTCATTGGAATGACAAGGGATTCGTCAGATAAGCATTTCTTTAGATTAGAAACGTGGAAAGTACTGTGGACATTACTGAGCTCTTCAGGAAGCTCAAGTTTATATGCCACTGGGCCAATCCGTTCAAGGATTTTGAAAGGTCCAATGTACCGAGGGTTAAGCTTTCCTCGTTTTCCGAATCGGATGACACCTTTATGAGGTGACACTTTTAACATAACACGATCTCCAACTTGAAATTCTAAAGGCTTTTGCCTTACATTGGCGTAACTTCTTTGCCGATCTCTTGCAGCTTGCAAGCGTTGTCAAATTTGCACTATCTTTTCAGTGGTTTCATGGATTATTTCTGGTCCCGTAAGTTGAACATCTCCAACTTCGGCCCAGCAAATAGGTGATCTGCACTTTCGACCATAAAGTGCCTCAAATGGTGCTGCCTTAATACTGGCATGGTAACTGTTATTGTAAGAAAATTCTACTAATGGTAAGTGTTTTTCCCATCCTTTTCCAAAATCTATAACACAGGCTCGAAGCATGTCTTCGAGTGTTTGGATGGTTCTTTCACTTTGTCCATCGGTTTCAGGATGATATGCCGTACTCATGTCTAATTGAGTACCCAAAGCACTTTGTAATGATTGCCAGAATCTGGATGTGAAATGACTGTCACGATCTGAAATGATAGATATTGGCACGCCATGCCGGGAGACTATTTCTTTGATGTATAACCTTGTAAGGGTTTCCATACTATAGTCTTCGGGTTAGGGATGAAGTGTGCGGATTTGGTAAGGCGATCGACAATGACCCAGATTGTGTCATGTCCGTTTGATGTTTTGGGCAGTTTTGTGATGAAATCCATTGTGATTCTCTCCCATTTCCACATAGGAATCTTCGGTTGTACCAGTAAGCCGGATGGCTTCTGACATTCTGCCTTAACTCTAGAACATGTTAAACATTTGCCAACATATTCAGCGATGATTGCCTTCATGTTAGGCCACCAATAGCTAGAGTTTCTTAGATCCCCCCCCCCCCCCCCTTGTTACATCTGTCAGAAACCCGAGGTGAATGGAATATTTTAATTTATGAGACTCATGCATGATCAAGTCTCTCAGATTACCCAAGAGTGGTAACCAGCTTCGGTTCTTAATACAACAAGTTCTATTAGGACGTATTTTAAATGCTTTATCTATTCCTAGTAAGTTTTCAGCATTGATGTTTTCTTCTTTGAGTGCTTCGGTTTAAGATTTAAGAATTTGTGAGGGTAAGTTTGGATGAATGGTCATAACTAATGATCCAACTCAGAGTGGTTTTATTCGTTCCTTCTGGCTTAAGGCATCTGCTACAACATTTGCCTTTCCAGGATGGTAGCGAATTTCATAATCGTAATATGCAAGTAATTCTAACCAACGGCGTTGTCTCATGTTCAACTCTTTCTGATCAAGGATATGAGAAGACTTTTATAACCAATGAACACATTACACTTTGTACCGTATAGGTAGTGTCTCTAAATTTTAAGAGCGAACACAACTGCTCCTAATTCGAGATCATGAGTGGTATAGTTTTCTTCATTAGGCTTAAGTTGTCGGGATGCATATGCAATAACCTTCTCTCTTTTTTTTTTTTTTAATTATTACACCGCTCCAGACCTTTGATGGATGCATCACAGAGTAAACAAAATCGTCGTTTCCTTTTGGAAATGCATATAAGATTAGAGATCACAATAGCTTTTGTTTTAGTAATTGGAAACCAAATCTTGCTCTTTGCCCCGGAATATACTTTTGGTTTTTCTGGGTTAATTCTGTAAAACTTTTGCAAATCTTCAAAAAGCCTTCGATGAATCTCTTCAGGTAGTAGCGGCACACAAGTCCTAAAAAATTGAGTATTCTGTGGGTTTAGTAGGAGGATGCCCATTTTCTTAATTGCTTCATCTTGGCCTGGGTCTAACATGAATGAAGTCCTTGACTATCAATTAAGTGTCCAAGAAATTACACGATATGAATCCAGAAATCACACTTGGAGAACTTGGCATACAACTTCTCTTTCTTGAGTAATTCTAGGATTATTCTCAGATGATTTGCGTGCTCTTCTTTGTTACGAGAGTAGATAAGAATATCATCGATGAACACTATTACAAATTTATCCAAGTATGGTTTACACACACGATTCATGAGATCCATGAATACAGCAGGTGCGTTAGTTAAACCAAATGGCATCACTTGAAATTCATAATGTTCGTATCTTGTTCTGAAAGCAGTCTTGGGAATATCTTCATCCCTGACTCTCAGTTGATGATAACCTGATCTCAAGTCGATCTTTGAGTAAACACTCGAACCTTGAAGTTGGTCAAATAAGTCATCGATCCTGGGTAATGGGTAACGATTCTTTACGGTAAGTTTATTCAACTCTCGGTAATCGATACACATTCTGAAAGATCCGTCTTTCTTTTTAACAAATAAGACAGGAGCTCCCCAAGGTGAAGTACTTGGTCGAATAAAACCTCAGTCTGCCAACTCTTGAAGTTGGTTAGATAGTTCCTGCATTTCTGAAGGAGCTAATCTATAAGGTGCTCGGGCTACAGGTGTCGCTCCTGGAATTAAATCGATTTGAAATTCTACTTGACGAATAGGAGGAAGGCCAGGTAGATCTTCAGGAAAAACTTCTGGGAATTCTCTGACTACCGGTATGTCTTCTAGTCGTTTCTTGTCCGACTTCTTTTCCATTATTTGGGCTACAAAAACTTGACATCCCCTGGATATATACCTTTCGGTTTTTATACAGGATATGAGATTTAGTCGGGTTTTACTTCGGTCACCTCGAATGATTAATGTTTCACCGTGATAGGAATCGTGGACGAGGCTCTTGTCTCGTCACAAATGATCTTAGCATGATACTTGGATAACCAATCCATACCAATGACGATCGCTGAAACTACTCAAGTTTAAACGGCATAGATCATTTTGAAAGGTGGTTTAAACAAGGTTAGGAGATTGATCCCTGAATATCGGTGGGTTTGTGCTTACTAAGTTTCCGTCAGCCATTTCGATATCATAAAAGGTATCTATTGTAATGGGTGGATTTATTTAGCTTATAGGCAAGAGATATGGATACGAAGCTTTTATCGGCTCCAGAATCCAAAAAAATAACATAATTTAAAATAATACTCTAGCTAGATGTTGGTTTAGAAGAAACATACCCGTGACTACGTTCGGGTCTTGATGAGCATTCCTATCCCTTAGCATGTAGGCTCTTCCCTAGGCATTGTTGTTGGTGGTCTTTCGGCACTGATTTGCATAATGCCCTTTCTCTCCACAGGCATGGCAAGTAACTGTCACTGGTAGCAGATTACTTCTAGTGGCTGGCCCTTTGTTTCTGCAGTTCTTGGTCAGATGGCCACTTGTTGCAAATATTACACTTAACAGTGCAAGGGGTCTATGTGATGCATAGTGGCCATTTCTTACATAAGGGACAGTTTTCCAGTATATCCATTATTTTCAGTTGGGGTGGCAGCATAAGCCCTGAAGGTTTCCTGTCTTCTGTTCTGTTGTGGTTGGTGATTATTGTAGCGGTTGTTGGTGTTACGGTAGTTGTTGTTATTATCGTTGCGGTAGTTGTTGTTGTTGAAAGTTCTTCTGTCGTCAAACTTTTGTTTGTGATCACTTGATACTTGCACATGAGGGTGCTTTTCTTTATTACCTGATCCATTTCGCTCTGGGCTATGTTAATGGTTCCTCTAGAGTTTGAGGTTTAGAGGCTTTGGTAACATTCCCTTTACTACTGCGAGGCCAATCCCCGATGAAAACTTCTATCTTTTTATCAGAATCTGGTTGGGCAACCATAGTGGGACCAAGGTTTGCTAATTCCTGAATTCTTCTAACATATGTCTTGTGATCATTCCCCTGACAGGTCAGATGTTAAAATTAATCATTCCATGGATTCAGTTCCGGGACAATATTTCTTTATTAAAAGTTTCTTGAATTCAACCAGTTAATTCGTGTAAGCTTCTTCTATCCCAAATAGGTTGGGCAAAAAGAATTCCACCAAGATAGAGCTTCTTCAGTTAAAGTACCAGTAGCAAACTTCACCTTGCAGTCTTCGATACAGTTGCTACGGGAAAACACTGATTCAGTTCTTTCAAACCAACGGATATGCCAATAGGCACTTTGTACTTTGAAGTTGATAGGTTCGGAAGCTCATGAATCTCTTTGTAGCTACACTGTCTGGCCACATGAGCTTCTCTTGTTTGGTGGTATTTTTTGTATTTGCCATGTTAGCGCTTGTGCTTCAGAGCTGCGATCGGTAACACTGTCAGAACTTGGTTTCCCTGATGGCAGCCTGAGTCATGGTTGGTTGCTTCAGAGGTTGACATTCTTTTGGGCGCATTCTATCAACATAAGATAACACGTAATCAAGAATGATATCCACAAGTCTTAAAAGTGATTAAAGTTCAAAAATAATACATGGTCACAATAAGATATCGTAATCATGATAATTCATATCAATATATGTAGCTTTGATTTATTTAGAAATCGTGGTTGATCATAAACGATAGAGTCGGAGATGATGATAATAAGAGAAGTTGTTTTAGGATGGTATAGCGGTATTATGAAACAACAAGGTATAACGGGATTGCCATTGTATTATATCATGAACAACTTGCCTTTGTACTGTACATAGTTAAAATTTGACAAGTGTTGTTATTTATACCACACATCCTGTGGCTAGGTTACAAGTTATAGCAAGTATCTAATCTAGTAGTTTCGGCAGACTTTTTATGCACTTTGTCTCTTAAATCTTGTAATGGTCCTTTCTCGGCTGTTCTTGAGATCATAGATTGCATTCAGAAGACTTTCCATGTCTGCTTGGTGACGGATTTGGATTTCTTCGATGATTTGTTCTAGATTAGTAATCCTGAAGCGAGCCAGAGCAATCTTGTTGTTATTTCCCATTTGCTTTATTTGAAGTTTAGCAATTCGAGCATGAGCCTTTTGGAGTTCAGCTTTTATATTATCAAAATCTTGTTGTATAATCACTCGACCTTTTCCGAGACCTTCTATTTTGTCTTATATGTGCTCAATGCGGTCGAGAGAGAGTTCATCCAGGTGATTAAGGATTTCCTCAATTTGCTCCTCGTGACGTTCCAGACTTGTCTTACGAGAGCTTTCTCCTATCTTAAATTCTTAAAGTAGGGCAAAAGTAGAGGAGAATGATTGGTTATGGCCTTGTTTCTTAGGTGACAATAATTCCTCCGAAAGAAAGAATTTTTGAGGATTAAATATTAGAGATAGCATTGTAGATGGAGGCACAATAGTTGGTGGTGGAATAGGTGATTCTTTAGCATAGTATGCATGTATGACCTTTATATAGGGGTCATCATGAAAAAGTTGAAAGAGTTGGTGATGGAATACACTATTGGAACTACCTCAAATGGAGTTATTTGTAGTAGCTAGAATATGTTTTTCTTGGTGTGAAGCTGGACATTAGTCCGGGAAGCCGGGATATTGTCTGAAAGGGTTAGAGAAAAAACAGCCTCAATATTGTCAGTAGGATGGTTGAGAGATGGACATCACTCTGTTAACAACCAGTAGTAAATAACATACGTATATTATATATATTAGTATAATAGTTTGTATCTTTCGTACTATTTAGGAGATGTGGGGGACAGAGGACTTTCTTGGATGGAAAAAGAATAGTAGTATAGTTAAGGTTTTACAACTATTCTTTATAACGTTTGGTCTATGATACCAATGATAACATCCTCATATTTGACATTATAGCAGCGGTAGCTAATCTGGGGTAATTTCATAGTACAAAGTCATAATCATAGAAAGACGACTCGAAGAGACATTTTTAAAGATAATTTATATATTTCCTAGGTTTTACAAACAAAGCGTCCCAAAATTACATGAGAACTAAAGTTTGATGTGATAACAGTTTTTGCATCTTTATGTCCGTGCCATCTTCACGTGTCATAAAGATGTTCAGTTACATAAGATAAACATGCTAAAAAGGTCAACACAATGGTTGAGTGAAATTCATAGGTTTATAATAAATAGTGTGAATACAAGTCATCATAAGAGTGGGTTACGTTGTTATACACCCATAAGTGTAATAATTGCAATGAGTATAATTATTATGGAAAACAATATTATTGCGTCTAAGCTCATGGCACTCAAACTGACTAGTGTATATATCAATAATGATATATATAAAGATAATGGCCCCCGTGTAGGTAATTGCCATATACCTATGAGTTTCAAATATAGTGCGTTTGGTTTATATCGGCTAACACAACGGGATTCGTCAATCCCCAATAGGCTATTCACAATATTCACGGGTATCATCGCAAGAAAAGTGATTAATGGTCTATGATGGTGGGGGTCTTTTGGCATAAAGAGACTTCGACAACAGATGCAATAATATATAAGGATATCATACATTTAGAAAACACTTGTATTCATGGTTTATAGCATGTATCCCCCTCACGGGTTTATGAAATAGAAGATTTAAAAGTAAGGCTATGAACTCACCTTAACAGTATAAGCGAAAATTGATTGATGAAAAAGTATATTCAAGGTGAAAGTAACGACTTCATCACGGAACCTGATGGTGATATGTCAAGTCTTTGTGTGATAGTTTTATGTTTCAAAACTTCATAAAGTTTAACGTATATCTTTGATTTATTAAATTATGGAAATATTGTATCGCTGTTCAGGGCTATCATAATCCAGAGGCCATGTAGTATCGTTTGAGAGCAGGGCACTGTAAATCGTTAGAACGACAAACTCGTTAAAATGAAAAACTCAAATGAAACCACTTCATATGAATTTTCCCTAGTAATGTGATACGATATGATTTTAAGTTTCTTTAAAGTTAGTAGATGTAATTTATTTTAAATATATAAACGGAAAATAATGCGTCGATTTTATAAATAATAACGATAAATGTGTCGGGATTTATAAAATCCGAGTTTTATTAATTTTAATATATATTTTCATAATTTATTAAAAATATTATATTTTATGTTTTTAAGTTTGCAAAATTGCCAATATATCCATTGGTTTATAAAACTTTTTACAACTTTAGTCCTGTTATATATAAAGTAATATAATTTAAACCTTTAACTTTGAAACCTTGGCAAAATAGGTCATTATAGTTATAAATTTAAAAGAATAACATTTTCAGCCTTTTAGTTATAAATTACAGAAGTGGACGAATATATACACTATGCATGGAAATATTTGCAAAACAAGTCCAAAAAGCCATGCAAGCTTATTTTAAGATTCCAAATGATATTTTCAGGTTATAGCTTATTATAATAAGCTAAAATAAGATGTTCTAACGTAAAAAAAGGTTAGAAAAATGATTCGTTAGCTAAAAAATCAAAACGGGTCGTTTTTAGGGTTTTAACCAAAAACGCATGGGTTTGAGTATTCAAAGCTTCAAACAAGAGTTTATATATGATCTTAAGAGTATTATGAACATTTTGATACATATTATAAGTTTAATGGATACCAATGATCTTAGGCTTACTTGAGCTAAAAATGGGTCGAATGAAATAGGTTTTATGATCGTCACGCTAGAAAGGCTTAAGACTTCGTTTTCTTGCTTATTGGCTTCTATTCTGAGCTTAGGGACTTCTCTTGATCTTCTATTGCTGCTAGGGAATGGCTAGAACTCCATTTGAGTGTGTGAGATGAGTTTGAGGTGTGAATGAAAGTGTTGTGTATGTATGCGTATATATAAGGTCAAAAACCCTTGGTGCCTAAGTTTTCTTGTCATCTAAGGGTTTGATAAGTGTCCTAACTAGCTGAGGTAAGTAAGAGATGCTAGTAGGATGAGTAAGGAAGGCTAGAATTAGCTATGAAGATGTGGAATGGGTGTTTGGAGGCCACGCCTAGGAAGGGGTGTCAAGGTGGTGACTTGGCCAACTTGGTGGCCAAGGGAAGAGATAGAGGTTCTTGTAAGCTGCTTGGTGACATAAGGGTGAGGTCATAGAGGTGCTTGGTTAGTAACTTGGGTTTAAAATGGGTAAAAATGAAATAAAATAGGTGGCGGGTTTGGTTTATTTTCGGGTTAGGGTTTAGGGTTTTAAAATGTGGATTAAGGTTAGGATTAGGGATAGATTAGGGTTTAGGATTAAGGTTTAGTATTAGGATTAAGGATTAGGGTTTAGTTTTAGTTTTAGGGTTTAGTTTTAGGTTTAAAGTAAAATTAGGGTTTTAGGGTTTTATTTAGGGTTCAAGTTTTTAGATTAGGGTTTAGGATGAATTAAGGTTTAGGTTTAGGGTTTAGAAGTCATGCATTAAGTGCTTGTACCTTGTATTAAAGTGGTAGTAAGAAACTAAAATGAATTTGGAGGTAAAATGACCTAGTTTAACTTTCTTGCATTATTAACTTGTACATTGAGCTTTAATGAAAAGTTGTAACTTGATTTAGGAGGGAAAAGATATTTAAATGTTGTGCTATGATACTTATACACATGCTTTAAAGGCTTGCACATTCATTTTATATGTATACATTACATATAATTAGGGTTTTGATATAAATGTTAACGTTTAATGCTTGTTTTGATATAACGTTTTGATAAGTACGTTAAATGGATAATGTACTTGGTAAAAATGATATTAAGATATAGACTTGACATATTAGGATGTTTACAGGAATTAACATAGATAAAGATGGCAATTGGTAGAGGTTGCGTGAGGGCTGTTTATTTATTAGATTGCAAGTTTACATTGATATATGAGATAAAGAAAAAATTTCCATGTAAAAAGGTGATATATATATAATAGATGGATATTACATCACATCTAATTTAATAGATGGATATTTACATTGATGAAAATTGCGGGTTGTTATACTTTAGGGTTTTTAGGTCAAACCTATGAGCTCATCAACATTATTGTTGATGTTTTTGAGTATCATTTTTAGGTGTGTCAAATCAAAGGTATGTGAATGATATTGGATAAGAAAAGATGTAACCCAAGGGGACTAGGTCGAGATAGTCATGATTATTGTATTTTATCAAGTTTTGAACTTGTAAAATTTTTGTAAACTTAAGTTTCTTGAATGTAAAATTTAAAGTGTATGATCTTGTATCTTGTGCGATGAATGATATCGTCACATCCCGTGTTTCTGCCACTGACGGAGTGTGACAGATTGGTATTAGAGCCAAGGTTATAGAGAATGTCGGTTTTTATAAAATAAAAAGTGCAACTATAACCAGAAAGTGAAGTCTATTTTAGTAAAACCTTAAACATGGCGAAAGTTTAAAAACCCGAGCAGTTCATGGTATTATTCCTAAATTACACATAGCCTGACTGACTATGCTTAATTCAGAAAGGACTATGAAATGACGGGGTTAGTTTTCTAAAGTTATGTTAGAGGAGAGAAGGGATGTGTGAGTAATAAGACACATAAAATTGTTAGGCTGTAAAGTGTGAGAAACACTTGCGGTGTTTAAGTTTGAGATTACGTTAATTTTTGGTTTGCCATGATTACATTAGCAGTGAAGTAGTAGTGTGTGATGCCTAGGTTGTTGTAAGTAAAATGGTCTGCGGGTAGCGAGGTAACTTTTATTTGGGTAGCGATGATTGACTTGATTGATTTGGTCATGCTTGCCATAGTGTAGTGCGTGTGCTTGAGAATTTTATGGATTGTCGCAGGTTAGCGACGTGAATTGAGAAGATGATTTTGAGATTAATGTGTTGACAGTTATGCCTGTTCAGGTATCGAACTGGTCGGTGATTATTCGTTGTTCGTTATTCTTCCTGATATATATATATATATATATATATATATATATATATATATATATATATATATATATATATATATATATATGTGTGTGTGTGTGTGTGTGTGTGTGTGTGTATATATATATACGGTTACGGATGTCTAATTTCAAACGTTATGGTGATTTGTATATGTAAGTAATAATGATGCTGATAATTTAGATAAAAATATTTTATACTTATACCCTTTTATCATGTTATCACAGGATGTCTACCCTAGTGTTTGTCAACCAGGAGAGTTTCACCCAGGCTGACGAAGCTCAGAGCTCCCGAGTGCCCGTACCCTTACCTGAGGATCCCTATGAGGTTGTTAGATAGGCATATTTGGATGGGACGGACACTGAGTCCGAGCCTTTCGAGGACCCCATCGATACTAAGACACCTGAGTCACCCCTTGCTATAGCACTACCCGTACCACTATCTGAGAGCACCCCGCATGTTTTGGTTCCCATTCTTCGCAGGACCGCACGTATGGCTGTGTGTGTTCCACATGCGATGTCATCGGGCCTCTCTACCGGTATGGCAGAGGTGGCAGGTATGTCTAAGTTCGCATTCTGTAAGAGGTTTCAGTCCTCTTACGAGAGTTCACCATCTATGTCACCACCAGACCTTCCTTCGCGGAAGCGTTATCATGGTACGTCTGAGCTAGTAGAGGATAAGGAGGATGATGATGAGGAGGATGAGGAGATAGAGGAGAGTATGGATTCTAACAGTGTGAGTGAGGACGCAGAGGACGAGGGTCCTACTGTAGAGGATGAGGATCCTGCTGCAGGGGACGAGGGTCTTACTACGGGGGTTAAGGGCCCCGGTATAGATGATGAGGGTTATGGTTTATATGATGAGAGTCGCGATATAGACGATGGGGGTCGTAGTGTAGAGAGTGATGGACTTGGTTTAGAGGAGGAGGAAGAGGCTGTACCTGGGGGTCAGCAGCAGGCAGCTTCGGTTATAGGGACGACTGTGAGTGCGCCTTTAGGACTTGGGTATGGAGCATTAAGACGCCGAGAGTTAGCATTAGAGGAGGGGGATGTATACAGTACGTTTGAGGTCGGACAGGGTTCTAGATCAGCACTAGAGTCCGAGAGACCTGAGAGGGTGTCAGCATTTAGACAACCCACACTTACCACACGGATAGACCCAGAGGACGGTATGATTTATATTGATATTCCAGATTACCCACCACCAGCACCACCTATACAGACACCACCTTTACCCGAGTGGACATCTGGTTCACTTCCCATTTCTCCATCACATTCTGACATTTCATCACCCATTTCATCACATATGGTACCTTTGACGATACCTTTGACTGTACCATCTCTTATAGCTACACCCGCTGCAGTAGAGACTGAGGGATTTCTGATTGAGCTGGGAGCTCAAGTCGAGATGCATGGGGGTTGATTCGCGATCATGCAGTGCGATTAGAGGAGTTGTTGCCTGCTCTGTTTGAGAGGTATGATAGGGACATAGGAGAGTTATTCACTAGGTCGGGGCCAGTTTAGGGGAGATTTTTTCGCAGAGGTATCAGTTTAGGAGTTTGGAGTACGAGCAGGAGAGGGTCGCAGTGACATTCAGAGCGATATGGAGGCTAGTATTAGCCCTTGAGGCTTGGGCGGCCAGACGGATTCCCAAAGAGCAGCTTTGTGGCATGTCATCAGTGATGTGTAGGGAGAGAGCCGAGATTTACGGTTATAGCTTGCTGAGGAGAGACGTGCACGATTAAAGTTGGCTGAGCTTGTTAATGATATGAGGAGAGGGCAGGAGCCCAGAGGAGGTAAATAGGGTATATGAGGTTTGGATTAGTAGTCTTGTGTATATCACTAAACCAGATAGTATCGGTTAGTGTCGGTTATGATTAGAATTTTTTTTTGTATTGATGATTATGGCGGATCATTTTAGTTATTAGGTGATTTGCATTAAAACCATTTCGTATTAGTGAAGGGAATTTTGTTCGATTTTCATGGATAGTAGTATTTTGGGTTGTTTTGTGTTAGCTTGAAAGCACAGTTTTCCGTGTATGTGTATGTTGTGTTTTGGTTGCTCGTGTTAGAGCGGATACCACTTCCTTATTAGGATTTGGCGTACGATGTGGTTAGTATATTCTGTAAGCTCGAAATGTATTCGGGCTGATCGATTATACCGTCTTGATTAGGAGACCTAATAGGAAGTTATTAGACCATAAATGGTCACGGTAAGTGTTGTGATGATCAATTTGGAAACCCAATTATACCAGTAAATGAGTAATTTTTGAGAGGTATCTTGCCCCACCTAAGCAAGGTAAGGATAAGTAACCCTTTGAGTAAAAAAATTGATTTGGAAAAAGTAGATTAAAGCAAGTGAGAATGAGAGTTAATCGATGAAGAAACCTTCCTAGAAAGGAAGGGCCTGATGTGTTTGGACCCCCCCCACCCCCCCCCCCCCCCCCCCCCCTCCCCCACCCCCCGCCCCCCCTCCCCCCCCCCCCCCCCCCCCCCCTCCCCCCCCCCCCCCCCCCCCCCCCCCCCCCCCCCCCCCCCACCCCCACCCCTCCCCCCCCACCCCACCACCCCCCCTCCCCACCCCCCCCCCCCCCCCCCCCCCCCCCCCCCCCCCCCCCCCCCCCCCCCCCCCCCCCCCCCCCCCCCCCCCCCCCCCCCCCCCCTCCCCCCCCCCCCCCCCCCCCCCCGGACCCCCCCCACCCCCCCCCCCCCCCCCCCCCCCCCCCCCCCCCCCCCCCCTCCCCCCCCCCCCCCCCCCCCCCCCCCCCCCCCCCCCCCCCACGCCCCCCCCAAGTAGGGTTTAATTGTGTGGATTTTAAGTAAGTAAGGGTTTGATAAAAAAAAGAACTTGGGGATTCTAGAGTAAGTAGAATGTGAGTTGTGTTATTGTAGGACTTACCCTATAGGGTTAGTCCGTCGTGTTATTGAATAATTGGAAGGATTGGCAATGCTAATGTTGATGTAATGGTTGTCATGTCGAGGATTGGATCGTATCCTGACACCTGACTGAGACAGTGTGACCTAAGTTGAGAAATTGTGAAACTAAAAGACAGTGTGAGTGATTGTTATAATTTTGTGATCGGCTATAGATCGACCATGAGAAAGTATAGAATTTGGATTGTGGAAAGACTTAGTCTTTAGAGGGATCGTAAGAAACCTTGCTTGAAAAGACTAAATTCTAGCGATGGATGTGATTCGTATAGGAATGGGATTTCCTGTTAATGATGTGAGTCGGTAATTTGAGTTGAATTTCGGGGCGAAATACCTTTAAGGGGGTGAGACTGTGATAACCGGTAATATTCCTAGGGTTAAGTATTATAAAATACTATAGTTTTGTATTTTGAAGCCTTTCGATCTTGACAGGTTTCCTGATGAAAGCTGAAAAGTTTACTTCTGTTGACTATATTGCGTGAAAGCGGTTTTGGTTTAACCGGGAGTTTTGTTGAAGTGTGGAGTTCGTAAATGAATCATTTATGATCCGTTTTCCTATTTTAGAGTGGTTTTGAGGTTTTCAGTGCTTTCCGGGAAGTTTTCCCGCGTTTAGCGAAAAAAATCGTCACGCAGCGCGTACCGACACGACAGTTTATTAAGTATGGAGATTTATGAGGTTGGGAATGTGTTCATGAGTTTATTTATTTAGTAAATTCATAATATTGAAATAATGGTGATTTAAATTGTGAATCGTGAGTGGGAGATTTGAAAGTTATCAGAAAACAGTTTTTTTCGCGAAATTCAGTAAAAGACCGTTACGGTCATAAAAAGGTGAAATTTTTGTCAAATGCGAGTTTTCAAACCCTATTTTGAGTTTGGAAGTGTTTTTAAATTGATGAGCAAGGTTCGATCAAGTTTTGTTAAAAATTTGTATTTTTCAGTCCGGAGTCGGCCGGCAACGGCTCAAATTGGATTTTTGAGCAAATTAATGAGATAGGTGTCATGTGAATAACCTAGGTTTATGGAAAAAATGATTTTGTACTCAATGAAAATATTAACTAAGTACGGCTGACGTTTTAAAGAAATGAAAATTTAGTTTTTAAGTGATCTCGACACGAAAAGTTAAACCTGAACCCTTCCTTGGATTCCATTTAGGCGTGTGCAAGCAAAGCGAACAACAAGGCTAAATTTTTGCTAAGTTGTCCACCCTTAGTACCCATTTATGCTTCCATTCACCTCACCATTTGAAATCAAAACACAAAACTCTCTCTTTCTTTTCTCTCCATATCCAGCCGAACCACAAAGGGGGAAGAACAACACAAGTTTTGAAGATTTTGTCAAGAACACGGGTTAAATATACATTATTGGGTTGATAACTAATATTTTTGGGTTGCAGAAACAAGGTTTTTGGTATTATTCGTGCGTCTCGATCGAACCAAACTCATCAAACAAGTAAGTTTTTATAAAACTTTGAATTTAAGTTGTACTTTTGTGATCATGGTGATGTGTAGACGCTAGTTGTACAAGTTGATCGTCAAAAAGGTCGAAACTTGAAAATGAAAACATAAAAAGGGGTGTTTTGCGTCGGTTTAAAAAGGAAAGGAAGAAAAGGTTTTTGAGTTTGAATAAAATGGTTGTTGTGTTAATTTTATTTTCATAAAAGTGCTTATAAAGGCTTATTTTTGAGATGTTGCTTATTCAAAAAGAAAAGTTCTTAGGTATTAGATTATTTGGGATTATGTGATTTTTGAGTTGGTTTGAGTTTTGTTGGAACGGACCAACAAGGATGCGTCCGGTTTGTTTCTAGCCCAACAAGGGTGCGTTGGTTTGTTCTAGCCCAACTAGGGTGTGTTTGGTTGGTCACGGCCCGACTAGGGTGCGTTTGGTTGGTCATGGCCTAACAAGGGTCCGTTTGGTTGGTTTCGGCCCAACTAGGGTCATTGTTTCGGTAATGTGAGTGCCACAATGGTCTTGGCCCATTTGGCTTTGGCTTATAAATTTTTCTTATTGAGTTTGGCTTATATTAAGCTTATGGCTTAATGGATTTTGGCTTATTTGGTTTTAGCTTACTTTGATTTTGGCTTATTTGAGCTTATATATGTATTCAGCGTATTTTGAAGATTTTGGCTTATTGTTGGGGTTACCGACTTATATATATAGATAGTAGTATAAGCTTATAGCTTATTTATTCAGCTTAATGGGCTTAAGACTCATTGGGTTTGATTTGTATTTTGGAGTTTATAAAAAGAAGTATGGAATATGTTTCGCTATCGGGCTAAGAATTTTGGACCATGATGGACCATATGACCCAATAATAAATAATGCGTTGTTGGATTTTTATAAATGAACTAAAGAGAGTTGTGTTGGACTAAGAGGAGGACTTTTTGTTGGACTTGTCGATTGTGAAGAGGTTATTTTGCCACGGTTTAATAAATCATATCAATGGTATTGATATTGTGTTTGTTGGAAAGCGTCGGATTTGTGAAAATTATTTTGGATTAAGGTTTAATACCTTGGAGAAAGTCATTAAAGACGGGTCAGCTGATTTGTAGAATAAAATTATATACTAGAGTTTTGCCTAAAGAGGTTAAAATTTTCAATGTTTTAATAATAAATGGTTATTTAACTTAAAAATTTAATACAATACCAAATGTGTAATTTCTCGAAAAACTCAGGGATCAATAAAAGGCTATAAGGATATCCAATAAACCCGTAATTAAACGGGAAATAATAATCATAACAACAGTAAATACATGGCTAGGCCAGCACTAAGAGTGCTTAGCCACTCATAGCAACAGTAAGACAATAAATAAATGAAGAAGTCTTGGATTGATAATTCATAATTCTTACAAACTGAGTTTTTAAATGATTAATGCTAAAATGAAGTACAATGATCCTCTCTTGGACTTTTGGTGGAATGCTTCATCTTCTAGAGGCCTTGTTCGCCTCTTGGTACTGTAGGGTGAAAAGGTGAAGTGGGTGATGCCAAATGAGCTGAGTGAGGGCTTTATTTATAAGTATCAAATATGTTACGACGTAACAGCTATGAACACATTACGCCGTAACAATGCTGATGTGGTTTCCAATGTTCCAGGCTTAATTGATGTTACGGCATAACCGTATCGTCATGGTTACGCCGTAATGATGACTCAGATATGCAATCCTTCTTGAAATGATAAGTTACGACGTAAAGGTGATGGAGATATTACGCCGTAACAACTGATGTTGAGTCATTTCTTCGTTACTCTTGATTACAATGTAACTCTTGCGGGGAGGTTACGCTGTAAAAGCCTTGAATGTCATCACTTCTTGAAATCCAAGTCCAAATCCCGCGTCTTTTTCTCAAATGCTTGCTTTGCTCCTGAAAACTAAGTACATGCATGTGACAACTGTGATTTAAGCAGGCTAGTTTAAACCTTTAGAAATGGCTAAGAGTTTATTTTTATGTGTGTAAGTGTTCTGCTTTGTGAATTTATGTGGGCTAAGTGAGTTAATTATGTGCTTGATATCATTTTGAGGTGTATGGGCATCTCATTTTGAGTATGTTTGAATTTCGTGTTAAGTATTCCATTCGTTAACGTGTGGTGATAATGGATATGAAAGACGTGTGCATGCATTGCTACGTCAATACTTGGTTTTAAGGATTAAGCGTTTATAGGAAGTGTGTGATATAGGAAAGGAATAATGTGGTTGAAATAGGGAATTTGGTAGTAAACTTTCCATATATAGAAAGTGAATTTGGAAATGAAAAGTTATTTTTAGAAAGTAGTTTATAAGCAAAATAATTTACCAAATTAGCTTAGGTTTTTATAAAAACTTAAGGTATTGAAGGTAATTAATTAACAAATAAAAGATTAAAAAAATATTTTTTATACATGAATAGTAAATACGAATTTTAGAAAAAACAGAAAAAAGAAAAAAAGGAATAAAGCCCAATCATAGTAGGACTCTAATTAAGGGAAAAACTAATTTTAGTATAATTAGGATTCTAATTTGGTAATTATCTAAATCCTTTTTCCCTACACTATAAATACAAACTCATAACCGCCATATTTTTTAACCGATTAAATTCAAGAGCAAGAGAGAAGAGAAAAATTATTTTTCAAGTTAGGGATTTTTGTGTTCAAGAATCAAGAGTTTAAGGTACAAATCATCTTCCTTGTTTAGTTCTAATCATTAATCCATGTAACAATTATTAAGATGGATAATTAGGGTTTCATTAAATCTGTAAATTAATGATGTGTAATCATATTACAATGATTAGGGTTTAATTAGGATCATATGGGTGTATTCGTTAGGGTTTAGATCGCGTAAGAACTTGATTTAGATTAGGGCAGAATTTAGGGTTGTGTTGTTTGGCTATTATCTTGATGATGGTAATAGCTTTTGACAAGTTTTCGGTGTCTATGATGTAGCTCAGAGAGTCTAGTTTCCAGAACATCCGGCCTCGAAAGTTTTTAAGGTCGGAAGTCATTCAAATGTTGGTTACAATAAACGTTGTCAAAATAGTAAATTCGGGTCAGATTTAGGTCAGATTACGAGGTGTAAAACCCCCACTTAAAATTCTAATTAGGATTAGTAAACCTACAGGAGTTTAGTTCTAGGTGTCTATTAAAAATCCCCCAAAGGAGAGATTTTGATTTGGAGTCTAAGTAGGGTTTTTAGGTCCAAACTTTTTAGTGTTCGTACAGATCCGAAACTGAGTAGTTAAAAGTTTGATTTTATTTGGGGCACTTAAGAAAGGAAATAAATTAGTGGAAAAATCTTGGAGATAGTAAAATCATAATATTTAATGTGTGATTTTTGGTAAAATTTATAAAGGTCAGTAGGTGTGGTTTAGAAAATGGTAGTGACACTAAAATTCTGCATTTCCGGGTAAATTATTGAACATTGAAAAAGTGTGTAAACGAATTGGTAAATGTTGGGCATGGTGTCGAGGTGACCCATGAGGGTAATTAAACACCTTAGACATCCATCATATGAATGTTACATGGGCATAAGCATTTTGGCTTAGTCGCGTGTAACATGCGTTTGTTTGAATTTATAGTTTTGTGCAAGGAGTTTGGAAATTGCTTAAGCATCAGGTGTGTTTCATAGCCCCTTTTTCTTATGTTTTCTTGGGGTGAAAATGATGCTATGAGTTTAAATGTTTTATTTACTGTGATAATGTGTTTTAAATAAGGCATGGGGGATACGTGACTATTGTATGTTATGTGCTACTTGCTATTGTTGTGGATCGTAGGACACATTCCATTCCCTTGTTTGTTATGCTTGAGCGTGACCGTCTCAACATGGTTTGGTGTGGTTGCATGTTAGCTTGTATGATAGTTCGTTTAATATCCTGCTATGCTATGTTTTATTTATCACAGTAATTTGCTGTGGATTGTTAGTAGTGAGCGTGACCGTCTCATTGTTGTGGATTGTTGATAGTGAGCGTGATCGTCTCATTGTTGTACGTTTTGTTTCTATGTTTGTGACCATTGAGCGTGAACGTCTCAATGTGGATTGATGTGGTGCATTTTACTTGGTATGATAGCTTGTTGTATTCCCTGCAAAGACTAAAGTTCAAGCTTATCACAGTGAATTTCAAAGCGACGTTATTGGCGTGTCTTAAACCTATGACTCACCAACATTATGTTAACGTTTAAGCATCATTTTCAGGTGAGCATCATGGGAATAAGATAGAGAGAAGTGGCTAGAAAGAGACCGTAGGATGTCAAGGAGTTTAATGCTTTATTGTCTTGAGAATATTTCATGTTTAGGCGATTAGGGATAAAGGTTGCATGTCTTTCTATTGGCGAGAACTTTCGTTTCATCAATAAAGACGCCTTTTGGATTTTGGTTAGTTTTATGGGTATTGTTATGACACTTTGTGTCTATGCTTTACTTATTTATTTCATATAGAATTCTATGTATAGACGCCATTGTGTTGTGATGATATCCTTTCTTGTTACGCCTCGCGTTTCCGCCTTGGCGGGGTGTGACACCGCCCGTTTTGGTTCCTATTTTCCGCAGGACCGCTCGTATGGCTGTGCGCGCTCCACCTGCGATGTCATTAGACCTCTCTGCCAGTATGGTAGAGGTGGCAGCTATGTCTGAGTTTGCGTTCTGTAAGAGGTTTAGGTCCTCTTATGAGAGTTCGCTTTCTGTGTCATCGCCAGACCTTCCTTTACGGAAGCATTATCGAGGTACGTCTGAGTTAGTAGAGGATAGTGAGGAGGATGAGGAAATAGAGGAGAGTATGGATTCTGATAGTGTGAGTGAGGACGCAGAGGACGAGGGTCCTATTACAGAGGATGAGGATCCTGCTGCGGAGGACGAAGGTCTTACTGCGGGGGTCGAGGGCCCCAGTATGCATGATGAGGGATATGGTTTAGATGATGAGAGTCATGGTATGGATGATGGGAGTCGTGGTATAGACGACGAGGGTCATAGTGTAGAGAGTGATAGACTTGGTTTAGAAAAGGAGGAGGAGGCTGTACTTGAGGGTCAACAGCAGGCAACTCCAGTTATGGGGACAGCTGTGAGTGCGCCTTTAGGACTTAGGTATGGAGCGTTGAGACGCTAAGAGTTAGCATTAGAGAGGGATGATGTATACAGTACATTTGAGGTCGGACAGGGTTTTGGATCTGCACCCGAGTCCGAGATACCTGAGAGGGTGTCGGTATTTAGACAGCCCACACTTACCACATGGACAGACCCGGAGGACGGTATAGTTTATATTGATGTTCCCACTTACCCGCCACCAGCACCACCTATACAGATACAACCTTCACCCGAGTGGACATCTGGTTCACTTCCCATTTCCCCATCCCATTCTGATGTTCCATCACCCATTTCATCACCCATTATACCTTTGACTGTACCATTTCCTGTAGCTACACCCGCTGCAGTTGAGACTGAGGGATTTTTGACTGAGCTAGGAGCTCAAGTCGAGATGCAGGGAGGATTGACTCGTGATCATGTAGTACGGTTGGAGGATTAATCGCCTGCTCTGTTTGTGAGGTACGATAGGGACATAGGAGAGTTATTTACTAGGTCGGGGGTGGTTAGGGATGAGATTTTCTCCTAGAAGTACCAGTTTTGGAGTCTAGAGTAAGAGCAGGAGAGAGTCGCAGTGACATTTAGAGCAATATGGAGACCAATGTTAGCCCTGAAGTCGTGGGTAGGTCAGACGGATGCCTAGAGAGCAGCTCTGTGGCATGCCATCAATGATGTATAGGGAGAGAACCAAGATTTATGGTTATAGCTTGCTGAGGAGAGACGTGCGGGATTAGAGTTGGCTGAGGTTGTCAACGATATGAGGAGAGAGCAGGAGCCCAGAGGAGATGCGTATGGTATACGAGGTTTAGATTAGTAGTTTGTGTATATCGCTAAACCAGGTAGCATCGGTTAGTGTCAGTTATGATTAGAAAAGTTTCTCTTTGTATTGGTGGTTATGACGAATCATTTTAGTTATTAGGTGATTTGTATTGAAACCGTTTCGTACTAGTGAAGGAAAATTTTGTTTGATAATTCGTGAATCGCGGTATTTTGTGTTGTTTCATGTTAGCTTGAGGGCGCAGTTTTGCCCGTGTATAAGAGCATTGCGATTGGTTGCTCGTGATAGAGAGGTAACCACTTCCTTATTAGGGCTGATCATGTATTAGGGCTGATCATTTTTACCGTGTATAAGAGCGTTGCGTATGGTGTAGTTAGTATATTCTGTAGGCTCGAAATGTATTAGGGCTGATCATTTTTACCGTCTTGTTAGGAGGTCTAATAGGAAGGCAATGGACCGTGGATAGTCACGGGGAGTATTGGAAAGAGTTATGGTGATCGGTTTGGAAACCTGATCATACTTTTGATTGTGTAAGCTTTTGAGAGGTATTTTGACCTACCTGTGTGAAGTGAGATTTAAGACACCCGTTGAGTAGGATTGATTTGGAAAAGTTTGAAGCATGTAGTGATGTATTTTAGATTATGAAACAGCCTTCTTACGTGGGTAGGGCCAAGATTGTTTAACTAAGTAATGTTCACTTGGGGATTTTGAGTAAGTAAGTGTTGGTATATTAGAATGTGAGTCGTGTTGTGTAGGACCTATACCCAATGGGGTTAGTCTCATTGGTTGAATAATTAGAAAGATTTAGCAATGCCAATTCTGATAGATTTGTTGTCACATCGAGGACGGGATCGTATTCCTGACACCCGACTAAGGCAGTGAGACCTAAGTTTAGGAAATTGTAAATTTAAGAGATAGTTGGAGAGGCTAACGTAGTGTTGTGAATGTATACGGATTGACCTTGAGAAAGTGTAAGATCGGACTATGGAAAGGCTTAGTTTTTAGAGGGATCGTAAGGAACCTCGCTTGAAAATACTAAATCCTAATGATTGATGTGATTTCATGAGGAATGGAATTTCCTATTAGTGTTGTGAGTTGATGATTTGAGTTGAATTTCGGGGCAAAATTCCTTTAAGGGGGTGAGACTGTGATAACCGGTAATATTCTCAGGGTTAAGTATTATAAAATATTATAGTTTTGTATGTTGAAGTCTTTCGATCTTGTCAGTTTTCGTGATGAAAGCTGAAAAGTTGATTTATGTTGACTATTTTGCGTAAAAACGGTTTTGGTTTAACTGGGAGCTTGATGAAGTTTTGAGTTTGTGAATGAATCATTTATGATTCATTTTTTTTGTTTTAGAGTGGTTTTGAGGATTTTAGTGCTTTCCGGGAAGTTTTCACGCGATTAGCGAAAGATTGTCACGCGGCGCCTACCGGCACAACAGTTTATGTAAGCGTGGAGATTTATAAAGTTATAAATGTGTTAATGGGTTTATTTAGTTAATAAATTCATAATAATGAAATAATGTTGATTCAAATCGTAAATCGTGAGTATGAGATTTGAAAGTTATCAGAAAAACGATGGTTTTCATGAATCTCGATAAAAGATTGTAACAGTCGTAAAAAGGTGAAATTTTGGGAGAATATAAGTTTTCAAGCTATATTTTGTTATTTGAAGTGTTTTTAAATAGATGAGCAAGGTTCGGTTGAGTTGTGTTAAAAAATCATGTTTTTGGTCCGGAGTCGGCCGATAACGGCTCAAAATGAATTTTTGTAGTAATTTAATGTGATAAGTGTGACATGAATAACCCAAGTTTATGGAAAAATGATTTTAAACGCAATGAAAATGATAACTAAGTTTGGTTGACATTTTAAATAGATGAAGATTTAGTTTTAAGTGATCCCGACACAAAAAGGAAGACCTGAGACCCTCCCTAGGATCCAATCGGTCAAGGAAGGTCAAAGGGAGACAACATGGCTATTTTTAAGCCAACATGTCTAGCATGGTACTCATATAACACCAATACCTCAACCATTTCACTCATTATCTCATTTCAAAATATCACAAATTTTTTTATCTCTTCCTCTCTCTCTACAAATCAGACGACCACAAGGAAGAAGAAAAACAAAGATTTTGAAGATTTTGCCAAGAACACGGGTTAAGAATATATTATTGGGTTGATAGCTAGTAGTTTCGGGTTGTAGAAACAAGGTTTTTAGTCTTATTCGCGCGTCTCGATCGAACCAAACTCATCAAACAAGTAAGTTTTTATAAAACTTTGAATTTAAGTTGTACTTTTGTGATTATGGTGATGTCTAGACGCTAGTTGTACAAGTTGATCGTCAAAAAGGTCGAAACTTAAAAACGAATAAATATAAAGGGGTGTTGTGCGTCGGCTTATAAAAGAAAGGAAGAAAAGGGTTTTTGAGTTTAAATAAAATGGTTGTTGTGGTAATTTTTTTTATTTTGTAAAAGTGCTTATAAGGGCTTATTTGGGGGTTTTGCTTATTTAATAAGCTAAGGAATAGCTTATTGGACTTATGAGATTTTTGGTATAAAGGGCTTCGGAGTGGGCTCGGCCCAACCGACCCATTTGGTTTTGGTTCGGCCCAATAAGGGTGCGTTTGGCTTTGTTCGGCCCAAATAAGGGTGCGTTTGGTTTTGGTTCGGCCCAATAAGGGTGCGTTTGGCTTTGTTCGGCCCAAATAAGGGTGCGTTTTGTTGTTTTTCCTGAACACCAAGGGTGGCTCGGCCCACATAAACTAGGTTATTGGAACTTGGTCCTTGGTTACGCTTATGGCTTATTGGGTTTTTTGGTTTAATTAGTTAAAGCTTATAGCTTATTTGGTTTTGGATTCGGCTTATTTTGAGCTTATTGATTTTCGGCTTGTTTCATAAGCTCATGGCTTATTGGGTTTTTCGGCTTATATAAAAAGCTTATGGCTTAATTAGTTTTGACTTATTTATATTATGAGCTTATAGCTTATTATTTCGGCTTAATATGCTATGGAAATTGTGGTTTCGGATTATGTTTGGTTCGGAATAATGGGCTTAAGGCCCATTGGGTTTGATTTGTATTTTAGGATTTATAAGAAGAAGTATGAAATGAGTTTCGTTATCGGGCTAAGTAGTTAAGGCCATAATGGGCCATATGACCCAATAACAAGTAAATGAGTTTGTGGACTTTATAAATAGACTAAAGGACTTGTGTTGGATTAAGAGAGATTTTGTTGGACTTGTAGAATGTAAAGGGATTATTTTGCTACATTTTAATAAAACGTGTTGACGGAAAAAGTCAGGTTTGTAAAAAAGTGTTTTGGATTAAGGTTTAATACCTTGGAAAAAGTCATAACGACGTACGGGTCATGTCGGATTTTTGAAAAAAAATTATACTTAGAAACTCTGCTAAAAAGGGATAAAATTTTCAAGATTTTAATAATAAATAGTTATTTTACTTGAAATTTTAATACAAGACGAAATATGTAATTTCTCGAAACCTTTTCTTTTAATTACTATTTATAATCGTTGTGTCAATTTTATTTGAGGAAGTAAAGGATAAGTTTTATGGGAGATTAAGTGTCGAAGAGAAAACCATTGGACGTATTTGATGACGAGAGGTTGTACCCCGTTAGCCCGATAATAAGACAAAAATAGTAATAAAATATTATTATTTTATTTGAAGAATTTAGTATTTATATTTTTTTTTAAACATTAATATATAAATATCGTATCGATTACGGAAATGTAGATTATTTATCTTCAGCTTTTGAGCTCTTGCTCATTTCTTTTCGTCAGTTTTTCGCAGAGTATTTTGGTCAATTGTGTTGTTCAACGGATTGAGGTGTTTGAGCTGTATTGTAGTGATGTCGCACTTTGCCCAAGTGTTTTTGAGTCGTTTTCACGTAATTACCACACAACCATAATATGAAGTAAAAGTTTTGATAACGAGATAAAGTCTTAGCAATAAGACGACGGTTTTTGTGATGAGTTAACGGTATAAGATAACGAGTTTGGAATGATATGAATTTAAAATGAGATTTTGGGATGAAAATGAGGATTTTGCGTGAGTTAAGACGAACACTTGTACAATAAGATAATTTTGTACGAGTATTGATATAGTGAGTATATATTAAGTCGTTGTCGGGTACGTTGTGAGCTTGCGTAGAGATTGATTATGTTCCGCCTTATATGAGATTGTGCGGTTGCTTTTAATTGTTGATTGAGGTGAGTTATCGTAGCCCCACTTTTTACTGGTTTTTCCGTTGGGGGAAAATAATACTCAAATGTGTTTTGAAATGTTTTGAATTGATCTTTGCAAAATGTGGTTTTGTTTTTGGGACAAGTTGCGTGCTTATGACTGCTATGTGAATATTAAGTGTTGAATGATTGTTTGAACCGGAGGGGTACACCTATCCTAGTATTTGCATGATTGTTTGGATCGGATGGTACCCTACCAGATCTTTGTGGTGATTAATCGACGGCATGGGTACGCCTACCCAGGTTTTTTGTGTATGTGTCCTGCCCCTAACATTATTGCTCCAACAGGTAGGCCCTTTAGTGCGATAATTGACATATTTGTTATTGATATGCGGTGATCTAAGTATGTTGCATATATCTACTATCATATAACACTATTGTCCACTATTGATATATTGGCACATCTTTTGGGTTTAAGGTCAAACCTAAGGAGCTCACAACTATTGGTGTGACGTTTGTTGAGTATCATTTTTCAGGTGTGTCAAATCAAAGTATGTGAATGGTATTGGACAAGAAAAGATGTAACCCAAGGGGACTGGGTCGAGATGGTCATAATTATTGTATTTTGTCAAGTTTTTAACTTGTAAAATTTCTGTAAACTTAAGTTTCATGAATGTAATTTTTAAAGTGTATGATCTTGTATCTTGTGCGATGAATGGTATCGGCGCATCCCGTGTTTCCGCCACTGACGGGGTGTGACATAAAACACAAAGAGAATGTATAGATTAAATATCGCGACAATCTCTCCCTTTTTGATGATGTCAAAATATGTAAACCATAAATCGTAGTAAAATATTGAAGTTACTCGTTTACACTTCTTCTCCCCCTTTTGTCGAAACAAAAAGGTGCGAGTTCCGAGTTCTCTACTTCTATCTTTCCTTTGTACGATGCATGCCTATCTTCAAAAAATAATGAGCTTGCATCATCCCAGTGAAGTCTTGCTCCTATCAACCTCGTTTACTCATCCCAACCTCGTTTAATCACCCCATTGTATAATGACTCTAATGGATCCATGGATCAAATTTGTTGCAAACTTTTAACCTACATCAAGTATTAGTTTCGTGCAACATAATATATATAGGAGCAATATTAAAGGGGTAAAATACACATATCAAGAAATGTATGGATGTCTTTAACGGTTGCAAACATAATGACTTTGACATTTGAAAATGCTCCCCCTCGGTGTATGATCCCCCTTGTTTAGGGCACCAAGGAATCAAGTAACAGAAGTGTGCTATAAAACAAAGTTAGTAGAAAAATACACATATATATATAATGACGATGATAGATATATGGCAAGATACTTAGTGGGGGAACAAAACATGCATGTCTTAGGTATATGCATTCTAAAGTATGACACTTAAAAAGAAAATTCAAAACTTAGACACATGCAATCATTGTTTTAATAAAAATCAACCTAAATTTAAGATAAAAAGAATGATGATGTATGCTTAAGATACGACAATGTTTAGGAACCAATGATAAGATTTGACGGACACATGCTTAAGGACTAAGACTCGACCAACATCCTTTGGTATTATACCGTTAATACAGGACTTTAATAAACAGAACAAAATAATTTTTATTGAGTTGACACACAAAAATATGAGAATGACTTCATCCAAGATGTCATTTGGATAAGGAGTATTAACGTATTTTGATCGACACGTTCCTTATGGTATCATTATCTAACCAAGATGATGAAGTGGATTTGAATATACTAAGGGTTGTATTGAGAGATTCCTAAAATCCTCAAGGTTTCTTGTAAAGCATTAAGTATGTCTTTTTTCCTTTGTTTGGGGTTGTTTAAGGAAAAACATTATCATAAGACTTTAGGTCGAACTAAATGTTGATGATAAGGATGATTTGTTAAGAAAACATAGTCGAAGAAGGATGAGCATGAATGAAGAGGGAATGTGTTGACTATAGGTTTGTTGGGTGTTTCGTTGGTTGTTAATGTTGACAAATAAAGGTGAAAATGTAAAATGAGGTAGTAGTTCTTTCATGGTGAAAGAAAAGGTGAAAGAACATGACAGTGTGGAATTTACTCGACAACACTTGAAGATTGAATATCTTCTTTGTGTTCTTCACTTGCTTGAAAGTGGAAATGATCGGATGATAAGACGCATTTCATTACGAAATTCACTTGAGTTTTGACAACATAGGCACAAATGCTTATGAGTGTGAGACACATTTCATTACGAAATTCACTTGACTTTTGACGACATAGGCACACATGCTTATGAGTGTCAGAAAATGAAGATGAGACGCATTTCATTGCGAAATTCACTAGTGGGGAATGGTTAAATGGTGAATATTCTTGTGAATATGACTAGGTGGATGACTCGAGATTGGTAGTGGTTAGGATGACTCGATTTTACATTGTTGGTTTCTAGTGAATACAAATCACATATGTAAGTTCTTGAGAGTATTTGGTTAAAGGATATATGTGAGCAGGTGTGTTTTCCTTTCCCTTTTAATTCGTGCTCATCCGGACATAAATTGTGGAATAAAAAGAATAAATGAAGAAAAATAATAGACGGACGTGCGATGGAGCTTGACAATGTCATGACTGATGACGTTATCATACGATGAACTTCATCACGAAGTTATGTATCACTTCTCGATATTGCGAATGTTTCATAGAACCATCACACGATGAGGTAACGAGGTTGTCTTAAAGGTGGTAGCAAAATGTTGTACGTAAGATATTAACCATCTATATATAATAGAGGCAATGATTCAGTATTTTTGTGAAACGACTTTAGACATGAACAACGAGTGACATTTTAATTTATTATTTCGCCTAATTAAAAAATGCTTAAACATTTCGTTTGAAATGATTAACGTTGCGAGAAAAATAATTATATCGGCAATAGTATTTAATAGTACAATACTATAAAAATGAGAATGACCACGTTTATGAATTTGTTATCATCATTCTAAGACCTGGATTTAAAAAGGTTCATGTTTGAGTGGTTTGGTGAGGATGTCGGCGATGTTGTCTTCCGACGAAACTTTTTCCATGAAGATATTTCCTTTTGGACATTGTCGCGAAGGAAATGATGACGAATTTTGATGAGTTTTCTATCCTAAGATCGATGGATAATGTTCGATCCTCATTGTGTATGACGATAAACCATCGTGACATTCCTAAGGGGATGGAAAGGACTAACAGAAGTGAAAGTACTTAGTCTTAAGGCGTGTATATTAAAGAGGCTATGAATCACTTATGTAGAAACTCGTAAGACCTTTGTCATACGAAGGTTGATGTAAGCTTTTAGATTTAGGAAGAGCATTTTAACATATGTTGTTAAAAGGCTTGAATATGAATTTTCAGATATGACCTTTAACGTTTGCGATCACAAGTTAAAGATAATTGAATATTTCGTATGAAATATTTAAGTTGTCAAACCTACTTGGAGGAGTGTTAGATATGTATCTAACTTTTCCTTGACGAAAGAGTGGATTGTTTGGACAAAGGCGAGATGATGATTAAGGGAATGTGTGGGTGGAGACTCTAAGAGATATAAGACCATTTATGACACTTTTAACTTTTTAGATTTGTGACACGGACACGAAGAAAAATATTCTAGTATGAGAAAATATATACCTAGATGTATAGGACATATAGATATAGGCATGTAAGTTTATCTAAGCATGCATCGACACAATAATCAACGAGATTAATGTGTAAGGCTCTATGGTATTTAAACGTTAATTTTCATATATTAAGTTAATATAGTGTAGGTGTACAATTAACACGCAAGCCATGTAAAATGACGCATACAAAACATGATAATTTTAAATGTAATCGGCATGTAAAACATGTTAGCATTTAGCATTTAGGAGCATGTGTCATTTAGATAAACTAAGAAATATTTCTAAATTGCTAGAAGAAGACAAGTGTCTTTATAGTGGACATGCATTTAGCATCTAAGCAATTAAACATTGAGCATCAAGATCATGAAGACATATAATTGCATTACATGGGAACAAGTAATCATCTTGAAACATTAAATCGCATACGTGAGGTGCATTAAGGAGAAGCCTAATTTCTACGTGCTTAGTGTGTACTCCTAATGAGATACAAAGTCTATCGATGTAGACTATCATTAGGCATATTTAGAAAGAGCCATTTAATCAAATTAGAGAATGAATATGAGACTATCACTAGTGGTGCTCAATTCAGGCTAAACACGACCATTTTTACGGGTTATACACCGAACCCAACTTCACTCTTGGAAGCAATTCAACCGTTACGTCAAATTAAATTTCTAGTGCAATAGATTCTCCAGTAGTCATTCTCATGTTAGACAAAATAGAATTCTTATATTTTCCTAATGAAGTGTAGCAAAGATAAAATTTGTATTATCTTTTCATGGAGAGCCTAACATGACTCAGCTATCATAGTTTAATTCCAGTTCGCACAATCCTAATCAAGATGTGTAGAATTCTAGGATAAGCGTAATCAAGATGTTTTAATCTTTTGTTCAAGATCTATAGGTTGTTTGGTTTCGATTACATATTGCTTGATTTAATGGATGTCTTATAATCAGTAATCTTACATGTGTAGTTGTCACATGTTATAACACCCCGTGTTTTCAAGTCATTGACGACGTCGATAAATCTACTATTTATCTTTTGTATTGTACGCGTTTGCTTTAAATCATAAACGTTAAGTTAAATCGCGTACGCTAAAAATTAGCGTTCAATGTAAACGGGCATCAAACAATTAAGCATTTACATCAATCAAGTATTAAATAATTATTTTGAGAATAATTATGTTCTTTGTTCATTTTATTTTTATCGGATACGTAAAGTGTATATGTTTCGCGATAAATTGCGTTTAGGCATTCCCGGAACCACGTTAATTAATCTACGCTTCAACAAATACCCACGATTGTACCCAATACATAAAGTTTTATTAAATTTTACCCAAGTTAATATTACTTTACACTCATGAATACTTTCAAGTAAACACCTTTTTATACAAAAATTATAAATTGTAACATGTATAACTTTCACTAGATATTGTGTCCGTTGATCCCCCAAGATTTCTTTCTTCCTGAAGATATTTTACAACCTCAGAAATGAGCCCGTTTCCTATCACCCTCCTCTACTGATTTCTCTATCCTACGTCAGGTATTTGAGATTGAGGAAAGTTTTCATAAGACGATTGGAACGCTCATGAGGAAACATATCGAGATTATTTGGAATACTGTAGATGAGCTCACTCATGAGCGCATTGAGCACATGGAAGATAAGATAAAGTCTTGGTAATGGTTGAGTAATCTACATGTGAGATTGTTGACCAACTAGAAATAGAACTTCAAGAGCCGTACTCAATTTCCGATTTTCAAAGAGATTAAGAGAGCAACTTATAAGGTATGATGACGAGATTGTACTTGCTACGCGCAGACTTATACTCTAGAGATACTCTCGAAGGTTATTCAGGTTCGACCATTTCCGATCAGGATCTGAAGAATCTTCTTGAACAATATCCTAAGCTCAAAGAACCCCATTAGGAAGGCACCACCACACGACTACTAGATAGATCCTTTTTTACAGCTTTGTTAGAATCCAACCACTGGCATGTGTATGGCATAAATAATGACATCTGTCAAATTTGACTATTTAAAATATGTAGTTCAACTTGTTTATGACTTATTACGAGTAGTGATTCTATTTATACCTAGTGTTTCTATGTTACTGATTTTTATGTTTATCGTGGTTGCCTATCCTATGTCTCTGGATTATGATTAATCTTGTATGGTATGATCCATATGAGTTATCTAAGTGGTCTGCGGTATCATACCTATCCAATAAGAAGTAAACCCCATCCCAGTGATACCTAATGCAGTCTATAATCTTGTTAGACAGTCAATTCCAAGATCTTTCGTTATAACCTACAATATAATATCAAAGGATGTGTATTTCCTTGTTAAAACTTGCATCAAAATGAGAATCCATACAATGATATGTCAAATAAATTCAATATCACTAAGTATGAAATTTTTAATTTTTATACGATGACTTGTGATATGACTATCATTATATAAATTCTTATTTTGTTTTGTCTTGTAAATGTTGATAGAATGGCTCCAAGAGGGACCACAACATCTTGCACATTGGCCATGTCTTCAGAGCCGGACATCAGTGGAAACTAGTTGTGATAAATGATAATGTTTCGCTGGCTCTGGAAGCACAAGCTAGCTACCATGCAAATTGCTGGACATTAACATAGAACACCGACAAGAGAAGCTCCATGTTTTTTGTAGAAGAAAAAAATGTAGCTACAAAGAGTTTATGAGCTGTCAATCTTTCAATATCAAAGGTACAGAAGGCGCTGTTGGTCTCATCTGCTGGTTTGAATGAACTGAATCAGTATTTCTCTACAGTAACTGTACCGAGGACTACAAAGTGAAATTTGCTACTGGTACTCTAACTGAAGAAGCTTTATCATGGTGGAATTCATTCGCCCAGCCTATTGGAATAGAGGAAGCCTACAAGATCACCTAGTCTAAATTTAAAACGCTCTAAATAAAAAAGTATTACCCCCGAACTGAAGTTAAGAAAATGGAAGATGAATTTTACAACCAAACTGTAAAAGGGCATGATCTCAAGACTTACATTAGAAGATTCCAGGAATTAGCAGTCTTATGCCCAACTATGGTGACAAATTATGAGAAACTCATGGAAGTCTTCAGCAGGGGATTACCCAGAAGTATTGAAGGAAATGTTACCGCTTCAAAGCCTCAAACTTTGGAAGAAGCCATTACCATAACTCAGAGGTTAATAGATCAAGTAACAAAGCACAATTCCATGCAAGGAACCAATGATCACAAACGAAAGTTTAATGATAGAAGAACCATAACCAACAACAACTACCAAAACAACCATAACAACAATAGCAACCGCAATAATGACTACCAAAAACAACAGAATAGAAGGTAAGAAACTGTCAGGGCTTATGCTGCCGCCCCAACTAAAAACAGTAGGTATACTAGAAGCCTTCCCCTGTGTAAGAAATGCACCCTGCATCACACAGGACCTTGCACTGTTAAGTGTCAGACTTGCAACAAGGTGGGTCATCTAACCAGGAACTGCAGAAATAAAGGGCCAGCCACTGGAAGTAACTTCCAACCAGTGTCAGTAACTTGTCATGCCTGTGGAGAAACAGGGCATTACAGAAACCAGTGCCCAAAGGCAAACAACAGTGCCCATGGAAGAGCATACTCGCTGAGGGACAAGAACGCTCACTAAGACCCGAACGTAGTCATGGGTATGTTCCTTCTAAACCAACATCTAGCTAGAGTATTATTTGATTCAGGAGCCGATAAAAGTTTTATATCTATATCTCTTGCTTCTATGCTTAATATTCCACCAATTACACTAGATACCACTTACGACATTAAAATGGCTGATGGAAACCTAGTAGGCACTAATACCGTTATCCAGAGTTGCATTCTAATTTTGCTAAACCAACCCTTTGAAATTGATCTCATGTCGATTAAACTCGGTAGTTTTGACATCGTCATTGGTATGGATTGGTTATCCAAGTATCATGCTAGAATTATCTGTGATGAGAAATTCGTCCACATCCCAATCGACGGTGAAACTTTGATCATACGAGGTGATCAAAGTAAAACCTGACTAAGCCTCATATCCTGTATTAAAACCGAAAGCTATACCAGAGGATATCAAGTTTTCGTAGCCCAAGTAATGGAAAAGAAGTTAGCCGAGAAACGATTGGAAGATATACCTGTAGTCAGAGAATTTTCGGAAGTTTTTCTCGAAGATCTACCTGGCCTTCCTCCAGTTCACCAAGTAGAATTTCAAATCGATTTAATTCTAGGAGCGGCACTAGTAGCTCGAGCACCCTACAGACTAGCTCCTTCAGAAATGTAGGAACTATCTGACCAACTACAAGAGTTAGCAGACCGAGGTTTTATCCGACCAAGTACTTCGCCCTAGGGAGTTCCTGTCTTATTTGTTAAAAAGAAAGATGGATCTTTCAGAATGTGTATCGATTATCGAGAGCTGAATAAACTCACCGTAAAGAATCGTTACCCATTACCCAGGATCGATGATCTATTCGACCAACTTTAAGGTTCGAGTGTTTACTCAAAGATTGACTTAAGATCAGGCTATCACCAACTGAGAGTAAGGGATGAAGATATTCCCAAGACTGCTTTCAGAACGCGTTATGAACACTACGAATTCCAAGTGATGCCGTTTGGTTTAACTAACAGACTTGCTGTATTCATGGATCTTATGAATCGTGTGTGTAAACCATACTTGGATAAATTTTGTAATAGTATTCATTGATGATATTCTCATCTACTCCCGTAACAAAGAAGAACATGCAGATCACCTGAGAATAATCTTAGAATTACTCAAAAAGGAGAAATTATATGCCAAGTTCTCCAAATGTGATTTCTGGATTAGTATCGTGCAATTTCTCGGGCATGTGATTGATACCTGCCAAGATTGAAGCAGTTAAGAATTGGGCATCTCCTACCACACCCACAGAACTACGCCAATTCTTAGGACTCGTCGGCTACTATCGAAGATTCATCAAAGATTTTTTGAAGATGGCAAAGCCTTTGACTGAATTAACCCAGAAAAACAAAAAGTATATCTAGGGAGAAGACCAAGAGTCAGCTTTCCAACTGCTAAAACAGAAACTTTGTGAAGCTCTAATCTTAGCATTACCAAAAGAGAATGACGATTTTGTTGTAAACTGTGATGCATCCCATCAAGGTCTGGGAGCAGTTCTAATGCAAAGAGAAAAAGTTATTGCATATTCATCTCGACAAGTTAAGCCTAATAAAGAAAACTATACCACACACGACCTTGAATTAGGAGCAGTTCTGTTCGCTCTTAAAATCTGGAGACACTATCTGTATGGCACAAAGTGTACTGTGTTCACTGATCATAAAAGTCTTCAACATATCCTTGATTAGAAAGAGTTGAACATCAGACAATGTCGTTGGTTAGAATTGCTCGCAGATTACGATTGTGAGATTCGCTATCATCCTGGAAAGGCAAATGTTGTAGCAGATGCCTTAAGCCGGAAAGAACGAATCAAACCACTTCGAGTTAGAGCATTAGTTATGACCCTTCACCCAAAATTACCATCACAAATCCTCGAAGCCCAAACCGAGGCAATCAAGGAAGAGAACATCAAAGTTGAGAATCTATGAGGAATGGACAAAGCGTTTGAAGTACGTCCCGATGGAACCTGATGTATCAAAATTCAAAGTTGGTTACCACTCTTTGGTAATTTGAGAGATTTAATCATGCATGAATCCCATAAATCAAAGTATTCCATCCACCCAGGTTCTGACAAAATGTATTAGGATCTAAAGAAACTCTATTGGTAGCCTAACATAAAGGCAATTATCGCAAAATATGTTGGCAAGTGTTTAACATGTTCTAGAGTTAAAGCATAATGTCAGAAGCCATCCGGCTTACTGATACAACCAGAGATTCCTACATGGAAATAGGAAAGAATAACGATGGACTTCGTTACAAAACTACCCAAAAGGTCAAACGGACATGACACAATTTGGGTCATTGTAGATCGCCTTACCAAATCAGCACATTTCATCCCCACCAGAGCAACAGATAGTATGGAAACCCTTACAAGGTTATATATAAAGGAAATAGTCTCATGGCATGGAGTGCTGATATCTATCATCTCGGATCGTGACAGTCATTTCACATCCAGATTCTAGCAGTCATTGCAGAATACTTTGGGTACTCAATTAGACATGAGTACGGCATATCATCCCAAAACTGATGGACGAAGTGAAAGAACCATCCAAACACTCAAAGAGATGCTTCGAGCCCGTGTTATAGATTTTGGAAAAGGATTGGAAAGACACTTACCATTGGTAGAATTTTCTTACAATAACAGTTACCATGCCAGTATTAAGGCAGCACCATGCAAGGCACTTTATGGTCAAAAGTGCAGATCACCTGTCTACTAGGCCGAAGTTGGAGATGTTCAAGTCACGAGACCAGAGATAATCCATGAAAACACCGAAAAGATAGTACAAATTCGACAACGCTTGCAAGCTGCAAGAGATGGCAAAGGAGTTATGCCAATGTAAGACGAAAGCCTTTAGAATTCCAAGTTGGATATCATGTTATGTTGAAAGTATCACCTCGAAAAGGTGTCATTCGATTTGGAAAGCGAGGAAAACTGAACCCCAGGTACATTGGACCATTTAAGATCCTTAAAAGGGTCGGCCCAGTGGCATACACATTTGAGCTTCCTGAAGAACTCAGTAGTGTCCACAGTACTTTCCACGTTTCTAATTTAAAGAAATGCCTATCTGATGAATCTCTCGTCATTTCAATGAAAGAGCTTCGACTCGATGACAAACGCAACTTTATGGAGGAACCAATAGAAATTATGGATCGTGAAGTCAAACAACTAAGACAAAGTCGTATTCCTATAGTCAAAGTAAGATGGAA
>BQNB010051642.1:6698-40881 GCA_026074375.1 Tanacetum coccineum | reverse complement strand
TATGCTATCTATCAAAAAGGTTTACTTTAGTATTATATGCAGTGGTTCAATGGGTTACAAGCACCAGGTGACCGGACATTTGAGCAAAAATATATAATCTATGGATAACTGATGTGTCACACACGATTACAAAAGTTACATTGTTTCAATTTTCGAATATTGAATCATCCCTTTTTGTTGTGGCTGCCATATACGGCACTTCGACCAGACATTTGAGCAGAAGTTTTAGCGTAACGGCAGGCAAAAGGGGTACAACGGAATGTCAATAGAAGTTAAGCATTCTATAAGTTGAAAAAGGGTATTTAGTGGCTCGCCGTAAAAATGAGATGATACCAGTAATTATTACTAAAAGACCAGTAAACTAAAATTGCATAAAAAGTAATTGTGAATGACTAAACGCTAACCTCTGTTTAAAGACGCGCACACACCAATCTCTAATAGGTGTTTTTTGGGAAGCTTAGTTACAAATGCTTGTGAACTCAATTAAAATAGCAATGCTCGAAGACAGGACTTACCATCTGAACGTGTTGTGCTATATGTTGGCAACATCTAATTGTTTGATAAACATATATCATCCGGCTCCTGGCGAAAAAAGACATTGTTATGGTATGTGTGGAACATAAGATAGAATGTAAAAACTTTGTATTGCATTCTCTAGATGTGGAGCGAAATGAAAACAACTCATCTTAGATTCTCTTTGTGGATAACTGAACATAATTTCGTCTCCCACAAGCAGCATAGTGCCATAATTAAAGCACATTAGCATGCATTCATAATAAATTAAATTGTAACTGGGGTCATGTTTAGACTTACCTGGCTTGCTTTTCTCAATGTGAGTTGGGCCTCAGATAAGGTCTTTCCCAACGATGTCAAGGACAAGGGCAAGCTACTTCCAACATGCACATTTGTATTGTCTTAAGCTTGTGTGTTGTTTTGCTGGAAGATCTCACTGAAACAATCAATAACCGCTTCTAGCTTTAGTTCCAAACAATCTCCAATACCTTTTACAAGTAGTAACAAACAAAAAGTCTCCTGTATATTATTATGCATAATAATTTGTAATCTACTCGGTCTTATCAAAGTTTAAGAGGATAATATAAGAGTCAAGAAAAATACTTACCACCATTCATGATTGCTTGAATCTTTTTATCACAGAGAGCCAACGCGGTTTCTATACGGTGTTGTTGATTACACTGCAAAATATTAAACTGTGTTAATATATAAACCAATAAATTGCTATTTAGCATGAAATGTACTAAAGCCCAGAATTCCAGAAGTAAGATCAAATGGCATAAAAGTAAGATAAAGCCAATAATTATGATTACCATGTTAAGTTTTAACTAAATTATCTTATTTACATAGTTCAGATTCTTGATAACAGATCACTCTATAATAGACAATGAAGTATATGTCAATCCAGTTGAAGAAACCATACCATTTTCTGTCTTTTATTTTTAAGAGTTCGAAGAGCAACCTCAGATAATTCAGATCTCTTAGCATCGACTGTGAGCTGAAAGTCTTCAAGAGACCCGTCGTTCTTTTACTGAACATGAACCATAGCATAATTTACTATGATAAGTTAATTATCTTCATGAAGTGACATAATGCAAGGATCCTTTTCAACATCAATCTTGTTTTACCCAATCTTAAAAGATATATTGTAGGAGAGTTCATCGCCAAGCCATCATACATACCATTACGTGGTACCATCCGTATAATTTTCTCTTAAAAGTTCAAAACTGGCATTTATACTAATTATCTAGACAATATAACAAAGCCCACATATATTGTTAAATATAAGTAGGGTTCTAAATTGTCTAATAGTATCGAAATCATATTAGGTGTGGTATTTAGAGGTTAAAAAATATATAAACCTGAACATGAACCGACGGGTACATCTTCAATGTTGGAGAAAACTATACATGAACAATATTGTTAAAGAAGTCGTGTTCAAATGAGTTTCGCAAGTTTCCTTATAAGCTAATTTCACCCATTTGATCTGTTTAAATCAGTTTTGCATATTTCCTTAAGAGCTAATTTCTTTCAATACACCTGTTTGACTTGTTAATGATATAGCTTAGTGCCACTTACCGGGGGACCAAATAAAAGAAGTCCTCGGCCCAAAGAACGGCAACCTTTATCACGCCGTAGCAAATGTCATATAGCCATCTCAGTAACACATTCTTTTGCATGATGCAACCCGGCTAAAGGCAAACAGCAACAGATCATAATCTTATTAAAGTTAACTCATTGAACGTTTATAGCACATAGAGAATCTCCAATAATCAATAATACCAATATGTATGAAGTTTTTACTATAATTAATAAAGCAATTGACTTTGATCTTCTTTCATTCCTTCAAATGAGTTTCTTTGTTTGCTTCTCATTTATCCAAATGCTTCGTAGCTTGATTTGCCAGAATTTTCCACCAAAAATGTGGTTACAAATTTGGAATGCCGAAAAGAACCTGTACTTTTTATAGACAAGATTACCTCTGCCTTCTAATTTATATGAAACGTAGACCATAGTAAAATAAGGGTCTGCATACCAGTTCCTCCGATCATTCCTGACCATATTCCCTATACGATGCAAGCAAATTGGTTATGTATTTGTGAAAAGTTCAGACTTGAGTGTCATACGTCTTTTTTTAATACAATGTAGTTCGTATAAATGCTTATAAAAGGTACCTTGACTCCAAGGTCGAAATAGGAGCCTAAGAGAAATCCAAGGGGAATACCAACAACATAATAGCACCTGATATTCACATATGCCACATAAGCTTGCCATCCGTACCTGACAACCACACCTTTGATTCTTCATCATCTCAATATACATTCATAAGTTAACATGAATATTACATAAGTATTTTGGCAAGACTAATGTCGTAGTACCTGATAAAACAGGTTGTATGCCATTAAGAATGATGGTTATAACCAACAATGGGCAAAGATCAGTAACAACATAATGTAGCGAAAATGAACGCGTCAAAAGGACGGGGATGGAAGGTTGTACATACTACTGCATATGTGGAGTTGTGTAGCCAAGACCAAAAATAAAACAAAAGAGAGGAGGGTTCCTAAAATCCTATCCAACATAGAAATTTTATCGTAAATAAGTATCAATATATCAGGTCCCACATTCTCGGGACCATAACATATACTGAAGTTTTTATCATTATAAAAGAAACCAAACTTTGCATAAACAAATCATATTGTTAGTAATCGTTAGAGATGGCTAGCTATAAAGACTGATTCCTTACCCGGTTAATTAAGAAAGAGAAAGAAAATTTCAAAAATTTTTTTATGTTTAAATTCACACTCAATGTTTCATCTTCTTTTTTATTAATACGTTTCAATTTTCACAGGTTGATTTGGAGATGTCGAGATAAACCTAATTGAAGAATGAAATTCAAGATGTCTTTTATTCTAACTCAAATTTGGTTTGGTTCATTCGAGTAACATCCATATCTTTTGCTGCTTAATTATAATTTTAATTTTAATTTTAATAAACAAATTTTTTATTGATTGAAGGTCTAGATTCATAAATTTGTTTGAATTGAATTTGATATTATTTTTGGTGATTTGAATTCACAACCTCGACGTCTCTTTTTTCTCAATATCGAAAGTTCATTCATCTCATTTTCGAAGGTATGTATAAATCGAAATTTATGACTAAATGTTATGTGTCAATCAGATTAATACAAAATTAAGGGTTTAACTCATGTTTAGTTTCAGTATATAATCCAAATTTAGGGTTTAAGTCTCGATATAAACTTTTTTGGTTGTCTGTTAAAATAGGTTATATTTTGATCTCATCAAAATCCATATGCAACCTGTAAAACTAAGTGAAATAAAAAAACCGGGTTTTGTTATTGTTGGTTGAATCGACTAATATTTTAAATGTGTATGTCAATTGATAGTCAAATATGGTAATCTTGGTTGTCTCTTTCAACTTTCAAAACGAATTAACGGATTTTTAATCATTTTATTAGTTTTGTTCTTTTGTGTCTTTTTCATAATTTTTTTTTGAACGGCGATTTATTAAAACACTAGCAAGGAGCTAGATCAAACAAGAACAATATAAGGGTTCTTAAGCCAATCGTCCCACTTGAACGACGCTTTACATCTGAATTTACACCAATAAAAAGAACTAGAAACTAAATTATCAAATATCAGCGCCTTTTCAGGGATCTTCTTATCAAACAGAAGCTTGTTGCGAAAGTTCCACATATACCACCACAAACCATAGTATACACCCTCAAGAACGCCTTTGAGTTTGGATTGAATCCGAATAGAAACCAACCAAACTTGCCATTCCTCGTAAGAATTCACATCCGAATAGTCGATATTCCACCAAGAAGATATCTTACGCATAATCTGTCTCACTACAACGCATTGAAAGAAAATATGGTTTGTCGATTCCACACCGGCATTACAAATGGGACAAACAATCGAATCAATATCCATTCCACGACGAGAGATATTAAAACGCGTTGGGAGCGCGTTAGATTTGACTTTCCAAGCTATGATATTCACCTTGATTGGCACGGATTTAACCCACCTAGTCGGCAAACTAACATCCTGAAACCGATTCCCATCAATCTCCTTTCGAATTGAAGCCACTGAAAAGACCCCATCACTTTCTAACGTCCAAACGTAACGATCTTCGCAAGGCACGAGAGTAGTCATCCGAGAAATCTCAGCCAAAGAGTTAAGTTGCATCTCTTCAATTCCACTTCTCGCTTTTCTTCGAAATGAGTTATCTAAACTTGACGCATTCAATTTCGAACTAACAGTAGCATTCTTATTCAACTCAAGAGCGAACATACGTGGGAACAGCTCTTTGATGACACCGCCTTCATACCAATTGTCGACCCAGAACCGCGTGTTCTCCCCATTCCCCAGCTTCAATCGGATGTAATCTGCAACATTAATACCCCGACCTTGTAACACCCTTACTTCGTGAACTATCGATGTCCAGCAGGTTCGAACTCCACCAGAAACATCCTTGTTCAAATTCCCGTCCTCCCCATAAATAGCCTTAATCACTTTAGTCCATAAGGAACATTTCTGAGAATAGAACCGCCAAACCCACTTGAGCATGAGACCTCTATTAAGGGCAAACAAGCTTGATACCCCTAAACCCCCTTTATCCTTCGGAGTTAGGACCTTGTTCCACTTTACCCAAGAAGCTTTGTTACTCTTCGGATCCTGGCCATTAAAGAACCGACTACGAATAGATTCAAGAGATTTAAGAATACTCGAGGGAACCTTAAAAATGGACATATGGAAGATTGGCATAGATCCTAACACGGACTTAAGAAGAGTGAGTCTGCCTCCGATTGAAAGGAGTTTCATCTTCCATCTAGAAAGACGAGATAACACCTTGTCCACCACTTCTTTCCAAGCTTGCTTCCTTGACATATTTCCCCCAACTTTCGTACCCAAATAAGTGAATGGAGTCTTAAGGACAAGACACCCAAGTTTAGAAGCCGCGTTTTTAACCATCCCATCTTCAACGTTAACACCCATAATCTTACTCTTACACATGTTAATACGAAGACCAGAAGCCCGGAAAAAACAATCCAAAACTCGAACTAACGAATCGATATTGAGCTCACTCCATTGGCCAAGAAAGATTGCATCATCCGCATAAAACAAATGAGACAAATTCACCATGGAATTAATTTTGATCCCCGTAAACAAACCCGCATCTACCACACGTTGAAAAGAAATATGCAAGCTCTCCATAATAAGAATGAATAAAAAAGGGGATAAAGGATCACCTTGTTTAAGACCTCTAAAAAATTGAAATTCCTCCGTAGGACTACCGTTGACAAGAATGGACCCCCTGGATGATCTAAGACAACTTTGAATCCAAGTCCTCCATCTTTCACCGAAACCAAATTTATTTAACACATCATCCACGAAATCCCAGCGGACCGAATCAAAAGCTTTCTCGAAATCAACTTTGAAAATAAGAGCGTGTTTTTTCTTCCTACGACACCATTGAAGAACCTCATCAAGAATAAATGGACCGTCTAGGATTTGTCTGTCCGCCACAAAAGCTGATTGAACCTCATTGACAAGATCACCAAGCACACCAACTAATCGGTTCGCCAAGATTTTAGCAATAATCTTGTATAAGCTCCCGATCAAACTTATAGGACGAAAATCCTTAACCATGTTGGCATCAAGGATTTTAGGAATCAAAGCAATAAAGTTCGAGTTACATCCATTCGGTATTTCACCATACATGAAGAAATAGTCAACAGCCTCGAACACGTCCTTCTCAATCACAGGCCAAAAATGACGGTAAAAGCTAAATGAAAAACCATCCGGACCCGGAGACTTATCAACGCCGCAATCCCACACAGCCCTTTTAACCTCCTCTTTAGAAATCCTGCGTTCCATATCCTCTTTCTGATCAATCGATAGGGAGACAGGAAAAGGGGTATCAATACACGCTCGATTCACTGATGGTTTATCGAACCTACCCCGAAAATGTTCAAAGAATTCAAGGAAAGAGGGTCAAGTATTGAACGTTTGATAGGCTCATAAGCTTATTTGTAGACTTATGAATTTATTTGTTTGAGCTTATGAGTTTGTAAAGTTTATAAGCTTAAATAAAAAAGTTCATAGAAAAGTTCATAAGACACGATATATTATATAACTTAGATTATACAGCAGAAAACTGTTCCTAGGAACAGTAAAAAGAATATTAAAAAAACTAAAAATTTCACGACTCACGATAAAATAAAATAAAAACTAATAAAACGCACCTTCAAGTTTGTTAAAAGTTATAAAACTGACCTTCAACTTTTATTTACGACTTTTCTATATAACAAACTTTATTTATCAAATATGAAACGCATATTTATCGATTCATTCAAAAAAATGTCACTGAAAAGATCGTTGAATTGCAAACAAAACGAGCCCAATATTGCAACGCTTCTGACATGCACACGATTTTATAAAAAATATTGAAGTTTAATATATATATTTAAAATATTTACAAAACGCACCCTCAAGTTTGCTAAAAGTTATAAAACCGACCTTCAACTTTTACCTATTTACGACTTTTTATATAACAAACTTTATTTATCAAATATGTAACGCATATCTATCGATTCACCAGGAAAAAAAATGTCACTGAAAAGATCGTCGAATTGCGAACAAAACGAGCTCAATATTGCAATGCTTCTGACATGGGTATGATTTTATAAAAAATGTTGAAGTTTAATATATATTTTAAAAATATTTACGGAAATAGTCTTTGTGGTTATCGGTTCATTACAAGATGAGTATCGACGACCAACAAATACTAATTAGCGTTATCAATCCGTTGCGAGAAAAGTCTCACGCGCTCTGCAGTAGCGCGCAGGTTACGAACCTCGTTATCTATATAAAGACGGATAACTACAACTGCGAATGTACTGTGCTAATATTTTAGATACGCAACCTAAAGTAGACAATGTAATATAGATCAAAATACCTGACCCGACATCAACCTAGTCATCTACATTACACATTCAACATTTTCCCCGATTGAGTTTACCTTTTGTTTTTTCTTTTCCTTCCTAAAATCATGATGCACTTAAAATCCACGCAGGTCAATCAGTTGATCTAAGGATTAGTTTTGTTCATAACGAGTCAAAACAAGTTTCAAATTAAACTTTTACATTTTTTACAGTCTATCACAAAATAAGTGTTTGTTTTTACATTTTAACCAATCAAAATATATGAAGAAGGCAAAGACGACATTTAAAAATGATGCATCATATAATTATTACCTGTTTTTAAACCAAATGCACTATAACGTATGGTTTATAATGAAAACAAGAGGGAAGTGCAAAATACATTCATGTGGTTTTCCCAAAAACCGTCTCACGTCCCTCGTTAATACTTTGCTCATATTTCATTCATCCGTTAGTAAAATGAGGCACCATACGTCCCTGAGGACTAGGGATGAGCGTGGTACCATTTTGGTACCATACCGGCACCGTTTTTGGTGTACCGGATTTTTTCCCAATTTAAATTCAAAGTCCTGTTCCCAGAACCGTATCTTGAACCGGTACCGGTACCGGTTCCGGTACAACGGTACTAAAACGGGTAGAGAACCGTCTAAATTTTATCATGTATTCCTCTACAAACATCTGTTACGGATGTTATTATTTCTTATGAAGTTTAGTTATGCACTCTAATGTGACCCGTGGGTAATTCCTTGTAGCAAATAGTGAAACACACAACTGGTGAGACACATTTAAACCCAAAATCTTAATGAAAACCCAAATGAGTGAAAATCATAATCTTTAAATAGTCTTAAACATCAAATGCATGCATAGTAAGTTAGTAACTTCAGTATGTGCATTGATGTAACAACCGTTTACTACAGAAGCTAGCTAATAACGTCTCTATAACTACGTTCAACATCAAAATACAAACAACATACTACTAAGGGGCGGACCTTAGGCATGGCTACCTGTGGCACGTGCCACACATGGGTAGGCCATGCCAAGGGGAATATATTTTACAAAATCTTATGTTTAGTGTGATTTTCTATGTGTGCTACATATCATTATTTCGAGTATTATAGTATTATACAAACGGCAGCCCACAAGAAACTAAGCCCATTTAGTTTTGTAAATATTCAAGCCCACTAGTAGTTATAGGTTTTTCTTAAACAGTTAAACAACGACAATATTATGTTTTCAACTCTGACTTCTTATTTGTGGTCATAAAAAACAAAGCAAAAAGAAGACTCAAAATTGACGATTGAGATTTGGGGAATTGAGGATTATTGACGAAGACACAAAGACAAAGTGATGGTGACAAAAGTTAATGATTTTTTGTGAACCACTACTAGTCGAGCTTGTTTAGTAACTGGTAAGAACACACTTTTTTTTATAAGTTTTGGATTGATAATTTGATCTTTGTGTTTTAGACTTTTAGTTGTTTAGTTGTTCACTTGCTCTTGTTTAATGCTTCCTTTAGTAGTTTAGTATATAAAACAAAAATTGAAAGATATGTAATTGTTTAATTAGCCACCGGGGTTAATATGTAATACTTTATTTGTGTGTTTCGATGTGTTGTGCAATTGTTTATTTGTTTGTTTATGACCTTAATAGGTTTTATCTCTATGGAAAGATATTTTAAAAGAAAGTTTCCGTCGATAAATGGTGATGGTGAAGAATCTATACCAAAACGCATTCCAGAAACTATACCCGATCCGATTCCAAAACCTGGACTGATTCATTCATCGTCAGATGGTATTGATTTGGGTACTCTTCCATGGGATCCGTCTGAGAGGCCAAGCATTTTTAGTTATGACCCTAATATAAGAGATGAAATCAGGCGAAAGTATTTGAGCAATGGAGCTTGTCAACCACGTGGTCATAAGTTTCCAAAAAAAACAATAGGGACTAAAGTAAGAAGTTTTGTTGCAAGTTGGTTTGATGAGTTCCCTTGGTTAGAGTATAGTGTAAAGGCGGACAAGGCATATTGTTTGTGTTGTTATTTGTTTAGAGACTCTATTGGAAAACAAGGTGGAAATGATGCATTTGTGACGGATGGTTTTAATAGTTGGAGTAAAAAGTATGGCCTCAACAACCATGTTGGAGAAGTTAATAGTTATCACAACAAATCATTTCAAAAATGCGAACTTCTGTTAAAGCAAAAACAATCTATACACGTTGCCTTTAAAAAGCGAATTGAAGGTGAGGCAAAAGATTATGGAATACGTTTGAATCTTTCGGTTGAGACGTGTCAAATCTTACTTAAAGCTTCGTTGCCATTTCGTGGTCATGATGAGAAGAAACATTCTATGAATAGAGGATTTTTCTTAGAGTTGTATGAATTACTCGCAAATCAAAATGAGGAAATTCGTAAGGTTCTCGCATGCTCTCCTTTAAATTGTACACTGAAATCACCATGTATTCAAAAACAGACATGTGAATGTTTTTCAGAAGAGGTTCTTGATTCCATTATTAAAGAAATCGGAGATGACGTGTCTAAAAAGGAACAAATGGCACTCGTTTTGCGATATGTTGATAAACTTGGAATTGTTAAGGAGAGAATTGTTAAGAAGAAATTAGTGCGGGTGTAGTTGAAACTGGACGAGGGTAAACCAAGAGATAACTCTTATAAGACCAGGAGATACACGTTGGGGTTCCCATTACAAAACAATTGTGAGTTTGTTTAAGTTGTTTCCTGAAGTTATTAAAGTACTAAAGTTTGTTGAAAAAGAAGCTCATGATGCTCGAAACCGAGTCCAAGCACAAGGCATTTTATCATATTTTAAGAAGTACGAGTTTGTGTTTTATTTGCACCTAATGGAGCACATTTTAGGGGCCACAAATTTATTGTCAAAGGCTCTTCAAATAAAAGATCAAAATATATTGGAAGCCGTTTCTGTGATTAATGGAACAAAAGAGTCATTGATGACACTTAGAGCAAACGGGTTTGATGGAATTCTGAAAAAAGTGAACATCTTTTGTGCAAAGTATGATATTGAAGTGTTGAAGATGGATGAAGCATGTGCGGCTAAAAGAAATCGAATAGTTGGCATAACGAATCGACATTATTTTGAGATTGACATATTTAACACGGTTTTAGATATGAAAATCCAAGAGTTTGGTGATCGCTTTAGTGAGATAAACACACACTTGCTTAGTAACATGTTAGCTTTGAGTCCGCGTGCTTCATTTTCTATGTTTGACTCCTCAAAGCTGATTAATTTGACTACTTTATATCCTGATGATTTTACGGATTCTGATAGGTTTCATCTTATGCGAGAACTTGACCTATATCATGTGAATGTGGTTCAAAATGAAGATTTCTCAAAGGTGAATACTATTACAGAGCTTGCTAAAGAGTTGGTGAGATTAGATAAGCATAAGTCTTTTCCTATGATATATAAGTTATTGAAGCTTGCTTTGGTTTTGCCCGTGGCTACTGCGACAGTGGAAAGATGTTTCTCCACAATGAAGTTGATAAAGTCGGATCTCCGTAATCGAATGGGTAATAGATTTTTGAACCATGCTCTAATTTGTAGCATAGAGAAAGAAGTATTTATCAATGTAACAAATGAAGATGTGATGAAGCGCTTCCAATCCATGAGAGATCGAAAGGGTAAATTGATTTAGGGCGATCGAGGTAACTTTGTTAACTTCATATATAAGTTGTGTAAACATCGTACTTTTCATTTTTTTGAAGTTATAAATCGAGGTAATTTTTTTTGTGCCACACATAGTTGGATTTTCTGGGTCCGCCACTCGTATCAGGTTGAAAATGTTTGGCTAAGTCGAGTTTGGGTCGACCCGCTTGACCCGGATAATAATTTTTTTATTTTTTAAAAAATATAATTGTTGGAAGAAATCCAACAAATCGGTTTCTAGAGCGGAACCACGAATCAAGAACTACTCCAACAAGACCTCGGCAAAGGGTTATGATCCCCTAATGCCGAGTAGCACCAACACACACACGGGATATTTACACTCAAACATTTATTAAACGAGAGCAAGAAAAGAAGGTACAAATAAACCTCACCCCCTCATCTCTATTTATAGAGAATAAGGGGGAGAAACCTAATCCTTGTTGAACAAGGAATTTACAATTGAGGATGTTAAGAAATTTTCTAATACATGACTAACCTCCTTAAGTTTGAGCTAAACTATAACTAACCCCCTAAACTTATATCCTAACTATTACACACTAATATTCTAACAATTTCCACCTTAGTGATAATAGTTAGCCTTCTCCGATACGCAGCAGCTTCAACTAGTGCTGGAACATCGGACTGAGGACCACCTTCGTCAAGGTACAAGTAGCAATACCCGCTACTAACCTTAGCTCAAATCATGACTCTATAGAGAGTCCCTTTAGCCATGTATCCTCCTTCAGTTTTTCAGTAAGTGTCATATACTCATGACCCCTTACTCTTCTTTTCTTCATCATGATTCCCTGACAAACCACCTTCTAACGACATCGTAGAATGTCTACCCAACAATATCTGAACCGACATCCCGTTGGAAAACCTGAATCGTGACACCCTTAAAGTATTGCCACTTTGAGTCCTGAAGATCTCCATACCAAGTATAATTTCCTTTGCTTCATCCAGCAAACCCTTGGTAACCCAGATCTCATCCTTGCTTTCGCAAGTAAACCCCATACAATATATATAGAGGAATAGATATATGAACATACTAGGTGCATACTTCCAATAATATATGTTAGTGTCATCACTGCTTCGCCTGAAACCGTTGCTTAGCATACACATACTAGACCGAGTATCCATATCTTCTTTCATTATAGATATCCACTTGAAAATTACCTCACAAGCAACTGTGATGCGTATTATGCTTTAAATATATTTTTACCAAGTTTTAAATTTATAAAACCCGATTACCGATACACGCACTAACGGGCAGAGAACCCGTTGTATATAGTGCAGTAGTCTGGTAAATCCGAGGTCGTCCCAAGAGCTAAGGTTAAATAGTTTAATTTGACTATTGTCACGTTGGAAAATGGTTTTTAGATTGATTTTAAGAATTACAGAAAAGTAAATGCGATAAAATAAATAGATAGAAGATATCAGGGAGAAAGGCGTGTTAACCTAACCATTTCATTACCAATGTTATGATTACATTTTCATATGTAATGTTCAATTATAAGTTCCATTAGTGGTTCTAAAGTCAACAGACCTGAATTTTCATTTAAGGTATGTCCTATGCTTACTCTGTGATCTCACATTCCCCTACGATCACACGAGCAGGTCATCCAAGCTTGCAGTGGTTAAACCCCAACTACCCTTAAGACCAATCTATAATCTAAACCAATTATTAACCCCCTCTGAAAGAGTTCCCATGCTTTATAAGTATTTAATGTGACAAATGTGGTAATATGTTTACTTCCTACACTAGGGATAGATGTCAAGTTACCCTAGTACCCCACTAATCCCAGGTTCAACATGGTAAGTCTAATATCAGGATTAATAAGATCTAGACCACCCTATATACTACCAAAACATGGGGATCAATGAAAGGCTATAAGGATATCTAACATAACCATAATTAAACAGGAAATCATAATCACAACACTAGTAACTACATGGTTAGGCCAACACTAGGAGTGCTTAGTCGCTCATAGTAACAGCAATGCAAGAATTAATGAATAAAGACATGGATTGAATCATCATAATTCTTACAGAGAATGAAATGAATGATTAAATACAATAAGTATGCTAGTGGCTTCTCCTTTGGACCTTCAGATGAAATGCTTCGAACCTTAGGGGTTTGGTTTACCCCTTAGAACTATCTGTGAAGTGGTGGTGGTAAGTGATGATGAATGAGCCGGATGAGGGCTCTATTTATAGGCTTCAAAAGGTTTACAGCGTAACCCTTATGGGATGTTACATCATAATCTTGTTACGTAATCCTCCAATCATCTAGGCATAAAAGGGTGTTACGACGTAACCCTGTCGCATATGTTACGCCGTAATGCTGAGTCAGACACATCATCTCTAGTATATTTAAATGTTACGGCGTAATCATGGAGACTCTTTACGCCGTAAAGGGTGGTAACATTTTCATACATTAATAACATATTTGTAAGCATTTTTATAGGGAATTTGATATTAAAATGTATTAACTATTTGATATTATCAAATATCCCCCCACTTGACTTCTACTTGCCCTCAAGTAGAACCGTTATAAAAAGATTTCCCCAATTTGACTTGAAGAAATGAATTTATAAGTTACTTATGCTAGAAAACATCAGAGTCAAACACCTCATGAAAAGGGGATCAAAAACACTCGACTCTCATTACTACACAAAGTGTTCAATTTCGGGGTTATCACTCAATTGCACAGTCATAGTATGTATTCTATCATAAGCTTGAAAAGTACACAAGTCTCCACCAACTAGAATTAGGGTCTAAACAGTCTCCAAGGCAACATGGGTGATATTTGGTTTATTGGGTGATATAAAGGGTTAGGATAGACATGGGATACACTTACAATGGTAGTTAAGATAAAAACGCAAAACAAATAGTTTAAAGTAAACTAAGGTTGACATAACTAGCTACTGTCCATCCACGGTCTAAAATTCTGAGTTCGAAAACCTGATCTTCAATAATGGGCTACTAGCTCCATTCTTTATACTTGTTGAGATGGCTTAGTGATGCGTATTTTATTTTAAATATAAATTTATCAAGTTTTAATATTTATAAAACTCGATCTACCTTACAACGCACTAACGGACAGAGAACCCGATCGTGGGAAGTATAGAATGGTAAATCCGAGGTCGTCCTAAGAGCTAAGTGTAATTAGTTTTAATTTGAAATGTCACGTTTAGAAAAGGGTTTTGAATTGAATTGAAATAAATAACAATAAAATAAAATACTAAAAATTAAAAGAGTTGAAGATATCAAGAGAGAAAACATGCTAACCTAGTTACTTCATTATCGATGTTGTTAAAATATTCTCCTGTGCAATGTCAAACTATGGTTTCATTAATCGTTTCTAAGGTCGATAGACTTTAATAGGTATATTTAGTCTATTCTATACTTCCTGCGATTCCGAATCAGTCCAAATCGTATAGGAGGTAGGTTATCCAGGTGACAGTGATATAACACCCCCAAAATCAGGTAGCAGCGGAATGGTAACATTGGGGTGTTACGTCAAGTACAACAAACAAGATATAGAAAACGACCATAAATGGACGTTTTAAGATAAGATTTCATTCGATGCCTTAGCAAAATATCAGAATTTATACATTAGGTCCCATATGTTTTATAAGCCATAAACATTTCACATACATTTTTAATTATACCAAAAGCTTCATAATACCAAAAGATGACTTAAGTTTTTAAAGATAATAAAAGTTGCATGGACTTTAGATAAAACACAGAATCTGTCTTCATTGATATCCGCCATGGCTCCCCTCCAATCTTCATACCCTAGGACCTAAAATTACATGCTAAAAGTCAACACAAAGGTTGAGTGAAATCATAGGTTTATCGGTAAAAAGGGTGGACCACAAGATCGAAGTAATAGTAGACTCTGAAACACATTCAGTAGTCCAAAACGTTTATTATTGCACTAAGCTCATGACCCCGAAGCCTTAACTAGATTTGTGCCCCAATCAGAATATAGGATGCTTGCCAACAACCTAACACCTCTCAATGTTAAATGCACCTTGATCAAACTAGTGACCCAAGGAAAGGTGGGGATTGTCAGTCCCGATAGATCTATCCACAACACTCGCGCTTACTACAATAGCAATTAACGGTTCATGATAAATAGGGACTTCACGGCAATAAGGTAACTTAGCAATAATATTCAGGCAGTAATCTGGATAGCATACACTTTGTAAACACTTTGAAAACACTTAGAAAAACACTTGTGTCCAATAGTAAAACAAGCAATGTAATTCACCCCGTAGATTTTGTAAAACAATCACGTAGTAAAAAGGGGGCTATGAACTCACCTCGAGTGAATGGTAATCAACAAAGTATATCACAATAGTAAAATGCGTCACGAAGGAATCCGAAGGCAACCTAATCCAATGATGGTTCTTAAAAGTACTAAACAGCTTGATCATTATAGGTCGTATAGCTCATCATACTATCGTTCGTTGCTATCATAATTAAGAGGTCATGTAGTGACGTATGAGGAGCTAGGACACTTTAAATCGTAAATCCAACAACTCGTCGATACGCCACCCCGAAGAGGCCTCATTATGAAACTCCCTAGTAATATAGTACTTTGATTAACTAATACCACATATAATTCTATATAGCTACATCACCATCTAATCATTTTAGTGAAATCATATTTATAAAGTAAAAACGCTTAGTAAAACTAGCGTAACTTTCTCGTTTTAAGTCCGTTTCTTTCGTTTCTTACGTCCACGCCTTCGTATTAAGACGAGTTATCAAAATATAACATTTTCAAAATCTAAGTTTTCTGATGAATAGTGATTTTTACTGTTCATAACAGTTATATATTTATTTTTATAGATTTAGTTATCGTAAATCTCGTAAATGTCGTAACTTATTCTTTATAACTCCGTTTTTAGCGATTCTTTCGAGCACGTCTTCGTATTTAAAAGTTTTATCGATTTATTGATGTTTTAAAAGTATAAGTTTCTGTGGTAAATAGTAACTTTTATAAAAATAGTTTTATAAAAGTATATATTTAACGTAAACTTGAAATCGTCGTATCTTTTTCGTTATAAATCAGTTTTTCGAGTTTCTTATCATTTTGGAATCATCATGAGGCGTACTAAATTTTTAAAACATGGTAGGGATGGTATCAAGGTCGAACCAAAACAGCCCCTTTATAATACTTATACATATACATTTTTATAACTTGTTTTATATACCTTTTAACTTAATAATTTACCACTAGTTTTACAAGACTTATTATATACTTGTATTACATATAATAGAGTCTAAGATCCATATTGTGTCCATGATTTTCAAAGTATCAAGTCCTTAACAAGGCTTAAAAACCTTAAACTTTCTTAAGTACACTTTTAACCATAAACTTATACCAACTTTTTATACTTAACCCATGAGTGTACAAGACTTATATTCCTTTTATAACATCATAATAACATCCATATAGCATGTGTATAAGTTTATAAAATCATGTTTACAAGAAAAATTATTTTTTACAAGTTAAACATATCCTAATGGTGGTTTAACTATGTAGAACTCATATATGCATAAAATAATAAATGTAAAGACATAAAGGGTTTTAGATAACCTTATGGTGATGTAATATGATAACTGACACAATCCAAACCCTTGTTTAGATTATAAACCAAAGCTTGCAAGATCTTGAAACCCTAAACCCTAATCTTCCATTTTTCTTGTTTAACACTTGTAAAGGTTTAACCAAACCTTCAAACCATCTTAGTAGGTCTTAGATATGATGTGTGTATGCTTGTATAAGTAGTAGAAAAATTTGTATGGGTTGGTTGTGGTGCTTGGTTTTGAGCCGTGAGCTAGGAGGGGGGAGGAGGAGAGGTTTTTGTGTTTTACACTTATACAAATAAGATATGTGTGTTCTAGTTCTAGTAAATGTATTTTATTCTAACATGGCTAGACAAGATGTACATAGAAGTCTTGGGATAATGAAGGATTTCATGGAAAGTCTTTGGTCTTGGTCTCAAAAAGTAAGAATCATCCCATGGTTTTAAGGAATTGTGTTTTTCAACTTGTAATATCTTTGTGTTTTTCATCCTATAACCGGATATGTATGTATATAGGTAAGATATTTTTGTAATTTTTATGTATTGGGTATAAAAGTGGGTATTTGTTGAAGCGTAGAAAAGTTTTGGTGCTTCCGGGTATGCCTAAATGTATTTAATTGCGAAACGTAAACGTTTTACGCAACCAATAAAAATAAAATATAAAAAGTTGATTATTACTTTTGTAAAAATAATATATTGCTTGCTTGATGAAAACTTTAATTCGTTTGGTGTCCGTTTACGTTAATTGTTGATTTTTAGTTTACGCGATTTTACTATATAATAAGAATTAAAAGTAAACGCGTACGAGAAAAAAAAAAATAATTAGTAAAATAGATGACGTCGTAAATGACCTAAAAATACGGAATGTTACAGTCTCCTCCGGTTAGAAGAGCCTTGTCCTCAAGGCTCAAGTTGCGGCACTTGAGGAAGGTACGGGTTCAGAGAAAAGATGCGGATACTTCTTTTGAAATTGGTCCTCACGCTCCCAGGTATACTCAGCTCCTTGCCGAGAGTTCCAACGAACTTTAACTAATGGGATTCTTCTCCGCTTTAGCTTTTTCACATCTCGATCCACAATCTCAATAGGCTCTTCGACAAAACGCAGATTTTCATCAATCTCGATCTCATCCAAAGGCACCTGAACATCTGGCTCAGCCAAGCATTTCTTGAGGTTCGACACATGAAACGTGTCGTGGACACAGCTTAGCTCCTGGGGTAACTTCAGCCGATAAGCCACCGGTCCAACACGCTCCACGATTTCGTACTGGTCCCTTATATCGTGGCCCCCCCCCCCCCCCCGGGATGTTAGCTTTCCCTTCTTGCCAATCATACACTCCCTTCCATGAGATACTTAAGTAAACTCGGTCATCCAACACTTGAATTCAAGAGGCTTACGCCCTTCTTGTATCAGCTAGCTTTTCTGGCGGATTACTGCCATTTTCAATATTCCCTAATTATGAACAATCTTTTCTAGCATTTCTTGCATAATTTCTGGTCAATAAGCTGACTTTTTCTCCACTTCAGTCCCTATCACGGGGGATCACATTTCCGCCCGTTTACAGGCTCGATGGTACGCACTTTATTGCTTGTGTTTACTGTGGTAACTGTTATTATAGGAAAACTCAATTAATGGAAGATGAGTATCCCAACTGCCACCAAAATCCATAACACAAGCTCGAAGCATATCCTCCAGCGTTTGAATAGTATGCTCACTCTGACCGTCAGTCTGAGGGTGGTAAGCCATACTCATGTCTAGTCTCGTACCTAACATTTCCTGAAAAGCTTGCCATAAGTGTGACGTGAATCGACCATCATGGTCTGAAATGATTGATACCAGCACACCATGTCTCGCTACAATCTCATTGGTATAAATCTTTGCTAATTTCTCCGTCTTGTAGTCTTCACGAATAGGTAAGAAGTGAGCCGACTTGGTTAATCTATCAACAACGACCCAAATCATATCCTGCCCACTGCTACTTTTAGGCAACTTTCTGATAAAGTCCATCGTTATCTTTTCCTATTTCCACTTCGAAGTAATCCTGAGGGTTTTGATGTTCAGCTTTAATCTTTGAGCACGTAAGGACACTGCTAAACATATCTCAGCAATCTTGTCTTCTCATTCATTACCAGGCAACCGAATACAGTCTGCTAGATCATGATACATCTTATCCGCACCCGGATGTATTGAATATCTAGAAGTATGAGCTTCATCCATGAAGTTTCCTTACACCACCAACTGATGGAATCCAGATACGATCAAAGAAGTAAATTCCACCATCATCTCGTCGTTCAAAGTGTTTTTCTAATCCTCTTAGCCATTCAACTGGAGCTTTGAGATCCTTGGAAGCTTCGCCCTGTGCTTCCAAAATCTTAGTCTTAAGTCTAGAATGAATAGTAATACTCATAGCACGTACTCGCCTTGGCTTAAGCCTTTCTTTTCTACTCAAGGCATCTGCCACCACATTTGCCTTGCCCGGGTGGTATTTGATCTCACATTCATAGTCACTGAGCAGCTCGATCCACCGCCTTTGGCGCATATTCAAATCTTTCTGGTCAAATATGTACTAGAGACTCTTGTGGTCAGTGTAGATAACACTTTTTGTCCCATAAAGATAATGTCTCCAGGATTTTAAGCGGCGAACACCAAAGACCCAAATTCCAGGTGTGGGTGGTTATATTTTTTCTCATGCTTCTTTAACTGTCTTGACGCATACGCTATCACTTTGCCCCGCTGCATCAGCACGCACCCAAAACCTTGTTTCAATGCATCACAATAGACCACAAAGTCGTCTGGTCCATCGGGGAGTTAGTTAGTGCTAAATTGGAGCATTGCATAGCTTCTTCCTTTAGATTGCGGAATGCTTCATCTTACTAATCTGTTCATTCGCCCCACACATATGTATTATTTTTTTGAGTCAACAAGGGTGAGGGGGTGCGATCTTGAGGAAAATTCTCTAAAATCTCCGGTAATAACCCGCCAATCCTAAGAATGAACGGATTTCAGTTGACGATTCAGGAGTCTTCCAGTTCTTGACCGACTCAACCTTGCTAGGATCCACGTGGATACCGTCACAGTTGACCACATGTCCTAGGAACTGGACACTATGTCAACTAAAATTGACTTTGAAAATTTGGAATACAACTTCTCCTTCTTGAGTAACGTTCTAGAATCGTCCTTCAGGTGGACTTATGTTCTTCTTATGACTTTTGAGTAGATTAGATATCGTAATTGAACCAATTACGAAATTTGTCCAGGTATGGTTTGCAGTGTAGTTCATTAATCCATAAAAATATTGCTGGTGCGTTTGGTCAGCCCAAAAATGGCTATGACTTGAACTCAAAATGGCCCATATCGGGTTCTAATCGCTGGTCTTTTGGTATATCTTACTTTCCCGAAACTCTTAACTGACTGATTATCCTGTAACGAAGATTATCTTGGAGAAACAACAGGCACCTTGTAATTGATTCAAAACCAATAGTCGTCAATTCTAGGTAGTGGGATACTGTTCTTTTAGTCAACTTATTTAATTCCCTATAGTCAATACCACATTCTCATCCGCACCATCTTTCTTTATTAAACAAAAAAGCTACGGGTGCTCATTCATTGTGAGAGACTAGGTCAAATGAAAACTTCTCTTGCAGTTCTTAAGCGTTGGCTTTGACAGTCTAACAATTATGGAAGGGGCTTTATCGGTCTGGCGATTTAACAACTGGCGACGAGATGGAATCAGACTCGATGCGGAATTCTATCTCACGCACTGGAGGTTACCTGATAAGTTCATATCGTAATACACTCAGGGAATTGCACTACTAACACGAATGGTCATCTAAGCTTCCTTTTCATCAGCCTTGATACACGCAAGTGATCCAGGGTCCCTTTTCGGCCTCTCGCCTTGGACTTCAAGGAACTCGTCATTCGGAAGAGGAATACGGATAATCTTTTCATAACAATCTATGACAGCTTGGTGGTGTGACAACCAATCCATTGCTATAATTCACATCGAAACTTTCCTAGTCGGGTCGGGAGGTAGGTCATTTTGAACACGTGATTAAGCAAGTCTAAGGTTTGCTGCAAACTACGTTAAAAACAGTCGTTGGTACTAACACCTTTCACTAACTGCATAACTCTACTATTAAACTTGTTTTTATAGCGGGTGGGGCTATATCAATAAAGTTGTTAAACGCAGAAGATACAAAACTCTTCTCAGCACCAGTATCAAAAAGGATACAAGCGTAGTGATCATTAAGAAGAAACGTACCCGTGACCACATTTGGATTCTGCTGCGGATTTTCAACCACCACGTAAGCTCTCGTACGAGATCCCTTATTATGCTGGTTCCCTGCATTGGGACACTTGTTCTTAAGGATGTCTTTTCACATACACCATTAACACGTCGCATTCTGCAGGAAATCATTACATGCACCTGGAAGTATAGCTCTACAATCCTTCTCTAGATGACCAGTTCTTTGACACTTCTGACACTTTGGAGGGCATTGTCTACTATGGTGAAAGTTGTAACGGTTGGACTTTGGTAGATTCCTAGCATAACCTCTATTCTCAGTTGGGGCTACAGCATAGGCCCTGGCAGTTTCCTGCCTCCTATTTCGTTGTTGGTGATAGTTATTGTTTCGGTTGCGGTTGTTGTTTCTTTGGTGGTCTTCCCATTTTCTTTTGTTGCTTTCACCAATTCTAGTAGCCTTACTCTGAACTGTTTGCTCAACCAGTTCATGGGCCATGTTGATGGCATCATGAAGAGTTGCATGCTTAGAAGAAGTGATGTTTCCTTTGATTCTTTCAGGAAACCCACGAGTGTACCTTTTAATCTTCTTCTTTTCAGTGGGCACCAATTCAGGACACATCAAGGCCAGCTTATGGAAACGATTGTTGTATGCCTCAATGTCATCTCCTTTCAGAGTCAAAGTCCAAAGCTCTTGCTCCATCCTTTAGATTTTAGTTGGTGGGCAGTATTCCGTAGTCATCATCGTCTTGAATTCAGTCCATAGAATATGGTTAGCATTGACGAGCCCTAGAGTGTGCACGTTCCCATTCACGTTAAACGCTTACGACCCTCGAATAGTAATAGCAGAAACATAACCTTATCTTCTTCAAACACTTGCATGGTTTTTAAACACTTGCGCAACTTCTCTATCCAACGCCTTAACCCAACAACACCCTCCGTTCCATTAAAAGTGTGAGGTTTTCCATTCATAAAAGTCTTGTGCGAACAACCGTGCACATTCATAGTTCCTCCAGCATTCCTAGGCGTTTTCCTACCTGAACTTCCTGCATATATTGATTAGCACTTAGAATTTTCGTATTCTTCAATAGCTTTAGCCACACGCTTTTCCACCAACTTCTTAATAGATTTCTTTTTCAATCTTCTAGGCGGCATGATTCTGTCAATAATACAAGTACAAAATCCGGTAAGAATTTGTAAGAGTACATTGAGTCGAGGTATATGATACTAACCGAGAAAATAAGAATTCTATAATAATCATGTTCCCTATCATTACCTCTACCCTCTTCATCCTCTATATTATCCTGCTCATTCTCATCACTATCATACTCATCATCTGCATTCATATTCTTATTCATGTTCTCATCTATGTTCTCATCTACATTCTCAACTACATTCACCTTCTTATTCTTGTCCTGATCAACATATACTGTATAATCTTCCAAATTCAAATTCTCATCTATATCAAAAGCAAACCTGTCATCTATTGTATAATCATTCACATTCAAATCTGCATGCACATTGTCATTCTTACCCACACTAGATTCTCCTACTATATTCACACTAGATTCTCCTGTAACACCCCCAAAATCAGGTAGCAGCAGAATGGTAACAATGGGGTGCTACGTCAAAGTACAACAATCAAGATATAGGAAACGACCTTAAATGGACGTTTTAAGATAAGATTTCATTCGATGCCATAGCAAAATATCAAAGTTCATACATTAGGTCTCATATGTTTTAAAAGTCATAAACATTTCAAATACATATTTAATTAAACAAAAGTTTCATAATACCAAAAGATGACTTAAGTTTTTAAAGATAGTATAAGTTGCATTGAATATAGATAAACACAGAATCCATCTTCATTGATATCCGTCACGGCTCCCGTCCAATCTTCATACCCTAGGACCTGAAATTACATGCTAAAAGTCAACACAAAGGTTGAGTGAAATCATAGGTTTATCGGTAAAAAGGTGGACACAAGATTTTTGTAATAGTAGACTCTGAAACACATTCAGTAGTCCAAAACGTTTATTATTGCACTAAGCTCATGACCCCGAAGCCTTAACTAGATTTGTGCCCCAATCAGAATATAGGATGCTTGCCAACAACCTAACACCTCTCAATGTTAAATGCACCTTGATAAAACTAGTGACCCAAGAAAAGGTGAGGATTGTCAGTCCTGATAGATCTATCCACAACACTGGCGCTTACTACAATAGTAATTAACGGTTCATGATAAATTGGGACTTCACGGCAATACGGTAACTTAGGCATTAATAATCAGGCAATAATTTTGGATAGCATACACTTTGTAAACACTAAGCTCATGACCCCGAAGCCTTAACTGTCTGTCTGCCCCAAATAGGTAGGGTGTCTGCCAAAACAGCCTACAGTTCTCTAAATGTTAAATGCACCATGATCAACTTGTGACCATAAATTCCGGTGGGGATTGTTAGTCCCGATAGATCTATCCACAACACTAGCGCTCACTATAATAGCAATTGACGGTTCATGATATTAGGGACTTAGATGGCACTGTGGTAACTTAGGCAATAATAATCAGGCAATAATCTGGATAGCATACAGTTTAAAACACTTGTGTCCGTAGTAAAACAAGCATGTAATTTCACCCCGTAGAGTTTGTAAAACAAGTAGATAGAAATGGGGCTATGAACTCACCTCGAGTGAATGGTAATCAACAAGTATTCACAATAGAAAATGCGTCACGCTTACGATCGAATGCAACCTAATCCAATATAGGTCGTATAAGTACTAAACACTTTGATTATTTATAGGTCGTATAGCTCATCATACTATCGTTCGGGCTATCATAATTAAGAGGTCATGTAGTGACGTATGAGGAGCTAGGACACTTTAAATCGTAAATCCAACAACTCGTCGATACGCCACCCCGAAGAGGCCTCATTATGAAACTCCCTAGTAATATAGTACTTTGATTAACTAATACCACATATAATTCTATATAGCTACATCACCATCTAATCGTTTTAGTGAAATCATATTTATAAAGTAAAAACGTTTATAAGTATACTTTAGTAAAACTGGCGTAACTTTCTCGTTTTAAGTCCGTTTCTTTCGTTACTTACGTCCACGCCTTCGTATTAAGACGAGTTATCAAAATATAACATTTTCAAAATCTGATTTTTCTGATGAATAGTGATTTTTACTGTTCATAACAGTTATATATTTATTTTTATAGATTTAGTTATCGTAAATCTCGTAAATGTCGTAACTTATTCGTTTTAACTCCGTTTTTAGCGATTCTTTCGAGCACGTCTTCGTATTTAAAAGTTTTATCGATTTATTGATGTTTTAAAAGTATAAGTTTTTGTGGTGAATAGTAACTTTTATAAAAATAGTTTTATAAAAGTATATATTTAACGTAAACTTGAAATCGTCATATCTTTTTCATTATAAATCAGTTTTTCGAGTTTCTTATCATTTTGGAATCGTCATGAGGGGTACTATCTTTTTAAAACATGGTAGGGATGTTACCAAGGTCGAACTAAAACAACCCCTTTATAATACTTATACATATTCATTTTTATAACTTGTTTTATATACCTTTTAACTTAATAATTTTCCATAAGTTTTCCAAGACTTATTATATACTTGTCTTACATATTATAAAGTTCATTTGTCCATATTTTTTCCAAGATCATCAAGATCAAAAAGTCCACTTATCACATGAAATCATAAGCTTTCTTAAGTACACTTTTAACCATAAACTTATACCAACTTTTTATACTTAACCCATGAGTATACAAGACTTATATTACTTTTATAACATCATAATAACATTTATATAACATGTGTATAAGTTCATAAAATCATGTTTACAAGAAAAATCTATTTTTACAAGTCAAACATATCCTAATGGTGATTTAACTATATAGAACTCATATATGCATAAAATGATAAATGTAAAGACATAAAGGGTTTTAGATAACCTTATGGTGATGTAATATGATAACCAACACAATCCAAACCCTTGTTTAGATTATAAACCAAAGCTTGCAAGATCTTGAAACCCTAAACCCTAATCTTTCATTTTTCTTGTTTAACACTTGTAAAGGTTTAACCAAACCTTCAAACCATCTTAGTAGGTCTTAGATATGATGTGTGTATACTTGTATAAGTATTAGAAAATTTTTTATGGGTTGGTTGTGGTGCTTGGTTTTGAGCCGTGAGCTAGGAGGGGGGAGGAGGAGAGGTTTTTGTGTTTTACACTTATACAAATGAGATGTGTGTGTTCTAGTTGCTAGTGAATGTCTTTTATATCTCACATGGCTAGACAAGATGTACATAGAAGTCTTGGGACAATGGGAGGATTTCATGGAAAGTCTTTGGTCTTGGTCTCAAAAAGTAAGAATCATCCCATGGTTTTAAGGAATTGTGTTTTTCAACTTGTAATATCTTTGTGTTTTTCATCCTATAACCGGATATGTATGTATATAGGTAAGATATTTTTGTAATTTTTATGTATTGGGTATAAAAGTGGGTATTTGTTGAAGCGTAGAAAAGTTTTGGTGCTTCCGGGTATGCCTAAATGTATTAAATTGCGAAACGTAAACGTTTTACGCAACTAATAAAAATAAAATATAAAAAGTTGATTATTACCTTCGTAAAAATAATATATTGCTTGTTTGACGAAAACTTTAATTCGTTTGGTGTCCGTTTACGTTGATTATTGATTTTTAGTTTACGCGATTTAACTATATATAATAAGAATTAAAAGTAAACGCGTACGAGATTTTTTTTTAATAATTAGTAAAATAGATGACGTCGTAAATGACCTGAAAATATAGAATGTTACAGTCAAAGTCGTGGATTCACAACGGGACGTACGGAAGGATTAAAACCCCCTTCCCGAACCAGAATATATCATGGTGTCTCTTTTTCTCTCTATCTACTTAATGTTCTCACCGCAAAGTAGATTAGCACACCACTCGGCTCTTTCAAGACTTGAAGTAGTTGGACCGGTTCTTGGTTTCAGAAGGTTTTCTTGATGTTTTCCGCATTCTACAGGTGTTGTGTTGGAAAAAAGGAAAACATGATCATTGTCCGATTTTACTTAGAGAATCTAAGGTTGATTATGGTCCTACTCCGTTTCGGTTCTTTCACTCTTGGTTGGAGATCGATGGCTTTCATAACCTTGTGATTGATACGTGGAAACATGATGGTATTGTTGAGTCCAATGGGTTGGTTTCCTTTAAGAAAAATCTTTAGAATTTTAACAAGTCATTCGAGAATAGATTGCTTCTAAACGATCAGAATTAAATAATCTTAAGAATGATCATCAATCGCGGCTTTTATCTATCGATGTTAAAGTTGATCAAGGTTGTGCCACTGAAGAGGACTTTATAAATTGTAGAGAGTCTATAAAATTCTTGGGAGATATTAATCGTAGGGAAGCTAGTGAATTAGCCCAAAAACTAAAGATTAAGTGGGCTCTTGAAGGTGATGAAAACTTTAGTTAGAAAGAGGCGAAGACAGCTTGCCATCACAAGTATTCTAAAAAATTATGATTGGATAGAAGATCCTAATAGTGTTAAATCTGAGTTTTTAGCTCACTTTCATAATCGGTTTCAACTTTTTAATGGATCCTCTACTTCGTTGGACGCCGAAATGCCTAAGCATTTATCTACTTCCCAAAGTGAGAACTTGTAACATTCTTGCTCTCGTGAAGAGATTAAATGGGTTGTTTGGGATTATGGTGGTGATCATGCTCCAGGTCCTGATGGGTTCAACTTCAATACATTACGAATTTTTGGGATCTTTTAGAAGCCTCGATGTGGTTCGCTTCATGAATGCATTTTTCTTTTGGGGATCCTTCCTAAAGGAGTAATTTCATCTTTTTATAAGTAGATTTCCTAAGTTCTTATTGCTAAAATTTGTTTATGATTTTCATCCTATTAGTCTCATAGGATGCCAATACAAAATAATTTGTAAAATCTTGGCTAATAGACTAAGTACGGTGATCGAAAGTTGTGTTAGTTCGGAACAGACAACATTTATAAAGGGTAGGAATATTCTTGATGGCCCCCTCATCTTGAATGAAGTTATAGCGTGGTATCGTAAACGTAAACAAGAACTTATGGTTTTCAAAGTTGATTTTGAGAAAGCTTTTGACTATATTCGTTGGGACTTCCTCGATTTGGTTATGGTAAAACTTGGATTTGGTTTCAAGTGGCGATCTTGGATTCATGGTTGCCTTCATAACGCTCGTTCTTATATTCTTATTAATGGGTCTCCTACATCCAAGTTTGAGATTTTTAGGGGCCAAAGACAAGGAGATCCTCTATCTCTATTTCTTTTTATACTAGCTTTGGAAGGTCTTAATGCGATCACATGCAAATCTGTGGATATGGAATTTTTAGAGCCGTTTCAATTGGGCAAGGTAACATGAATATTTCACACCTGATTTATGCTAACGATGTTATTTTCTTAGGTGAATGGTCTCAATCCAACGTTCATAACCTTCTTTGTATGCTCCGTTGTTTTTACTTAGTTTCCGGGCTCAAAATTAATGTTCAAAAAAGTAAAATATTAAGAGTTAGTATTTCTAATGAGGATGTTTCGGTTATGGCCAAGGTTATTGGATGTGGGGCTGCCAATCTTTCGTTGAAATACCTTGGTGTCCCTCTCGGATGTAATATGAGTATGTTTCAACTGGAACGCAATTATCTAGAAATTTTCAGCTAAATTATTTCTATGAAAAACGCGTTTACTATCCGTTGTTGGTCATTTATCCTTGATCAAGTATGTTCTTGGGAATCTTCCAACTTACTATATGTTAATTTATATGATGCTTGTGACTATTCAAAAGAAGCTAGAGATGATGCGTAATAACTTCTTTATTGGTGGAGATGAGAGCGAGAAAAAGATAACATGGGTTAGATGGAAGAAATGTTTAGCGAGTACCAAGCTAGGAGGTCTTGGAGTAGGTAGTATCTTTGCTTTAAATATGGGCCTGTTGTTCAAGTGGTTATGGAGGTTTTTATGTCAACCTACTGATCTTTGGGCTAGAGTAGTTAAAGACATTTACAGGCCAAATGGAGGTAATGACGAGGAGGTTGCCCATTCCTCTAATCATAGCACTTGGGGTGCTATTTTGTTCTCTGTCAAGCGGCTTAAATGTAAAGGTACAAACTTACTCTCTTTATATATCAGGAAGATAGGGAATGACGTTTCTACTAGTTTTTGGGAGGACATTTGGTGTGGTGATCGGCCTCTCAAATTGTAATTCCCGCGTATTTATATGATTGATAATGATAAAGGTTGCACTGTTGCGAATCGGCTTCAGATTAATGACTGGTCCTTAGTTCTTAGGCGGAATCCTAGAGGAGGTGTTGAATCGAGTCAATTTACTTCCTCATTATCTACTATTGGGGCTGTTTCGATATCGGATCAAAAGGATTCATGGTTGTGGTCATTGGATACCTCTACTGGCTTTACTGTTGCATCCATTTGTTCTTTGATTGATGATAATACTTTAGACGTGGACTCTAAAGCTACCCGTTGGAACCGTATTATTCCTATTAAAGTGAATGTTTTCTTGTGGAGATTAATGCTTAATAAGCTTGCTACAAGGGTTAATTTGGATAGAAGAGGTGTAGATGTTGGCTCGATCTTGTGTCTCATTTGTCGTGATGATGTTGAATCTGCCAATCACATTTTCTTCTCTTGTGATATGGCTAAAGACTTGTGGGCTTTGTTGGCTAGGTGGTGGGAACTTGATATTCCTATTTTTGATAATTTCTCGGAGTGGGTTGAGTGGCTCAATTCCTTGCATCTATCAATTAAGGCGAAGCTCTTTTTGGAAGGGATTGTGGGGACCCTCTTATGGTCTATTTAGAGTTTTTGAAGTAGGTCGATATTCTCAATTCCTCCCCCTAAGAAGGCGATTCTATGGGATTCCATTGTTTCTCAATCGTTTCTTTGGATTTCATCTAGAAGTCCTAAGTATAAGTTTAGTTGGATAGGATGGATTTATAATCCTTTAGCTTCTATTGCTTCTTTGAAATTGTTTCTAGCTTTTGCTAGTTTTAATAAAAGGCCGCCGTTAAAAAAAAACTATGATTAGTTATTATTCTTTTTTTACAATTTAGATCGTTAGATTTTCTATATACATGTAAAGAGTTATGTTTCGGCCCTCCGAATGAAAGTTCTTAAGTTCCGCCACTGTCCATAAGTACGTTTATAGTTCGATCTCCATAGCCATCACTGTGTGAACAAATCTATAATCCGTATATGTGTTTCGACTAGTTTTGACGTTGATACGAAACTGTAGCATTAAAACAACAATTAGGTATGCACGTGTAGTTGTTTAGGTTAATGTATGTCTCTTATCTATTGATTAAGATTAAGAAACCTAACATACATTAAAAGAACAATCACAAGATTCACAACCACAAATGCTGGAAGTAGTTACTTAGTCTCTGAACTAATAATTCAGTTTTGAATGGATAGTTGCTTTTGTCGACACACATAAAAGAATTAGGACGTGTTGAGTTACGACCACAGATAATAGAAGTTAGTTTTAAGTTGAATTGGATAATAGTTCAGTTATAAAATGGATAAGTGATTTTGTCATACATACATTTATAATGGATAAGCGAACGTGTCAAATTGCTACCACAAATGATGATGGACGATAAAAAAACAAAATAAGTTCTTTCAATAATGTAATACTTGGTGCACAATTGTGGTCTTTGAGATGCTTTTAAATTGATATACTATTTAACTTTTTAGTTATTTCTTTACACATTAATTAATTAATTAAGTTTACATTGTTGAGATGATCCAAATTCCAAAGTTTCTTTGTTATTCTTATTAAGTACTTATTTTGTCTCAAAATAAATGTTCAGTTTGACTTTTCATAGTCAAACTGATTCAACTTTGATTTATATATATACGAGACATGCAGACTCGTACGATGCCCACGGGTTGTGCCTAATTATTGATTGCATAATGGTTCTGTGAAATGTTGATGTCTAAAACTCACGTTTTTTATACAACAAATATTTCCTTTTAAAAAACATATTAATATAATAAGTGATAGATTATGGACCTTATATCTATGGTTTATTTAAGTGGATAAATTTGGTTTACGGATTCTTAAGATAAAAGCAATAAAATGGTTTTTTATAAATATATTGTACACATGGTTTGTAAGAGTTCTCATCTATAAAGGTTTATTAAGAGTTTAAACGCAAGATCGATTAATGCATTTGGTTTGCTTTTCGGTTTTTTTACCCCTCGTAACATTTATCGTTTAAGCCATCATAACTATTTTTATATATATTCATTTACGTATGTAAAAAAGTTGTTTACTTATAATAAATGAAATTAATAATTTGCTACTTTGTATGTTTTCTATATCATAAAACATTTATTTAATGGCAATTTTTTTATAGAAAAGTGGTGTTTGGCATTGTGTATTGGTTTTGCTGTGACATCAATCTCATTAAAAGATTAATAATTTGCTACTTTGTATATTTTATCTTTAAATGTTTTCTAAATGAGTTTTATACTATATATCAAGTGTGCTACAAGTTCGAACACCTTGTGTATTGGTTTTGCTGTGACATCAATCTCATTAAAAGAAAATCAAAAGAAAAAGAAAACTAAAAAAATAAATACTCTGTATATAGTTAAGGGTATTTTAGGTATTCTAGTATTTCTTAATTTCTCATTATCCCCGTAATACAAAAAAAAATAACGCCTCCTATCTTTTAGCCTCCATCATTCTTCTCCATTCTCTAACCCTAACTGCCGCCCTACTCTTTCTCTCCCGATATTCCGGCAGGCAACGTCACCATCTATCCAAGCGGTCGACGTTCGATTTCCTACCACATATAACCGCCGCTAGTAATGTAGAAATCGTCCAAAACCTCGGCCTGTGAAAAAACCCCGCCGCTTTTCATTCGATTTCGATGTCATGTCGCTTTCGGCAGCCGACTATAAGAGTTGGTATCAACTTATAAAAACACATTCTATTTTCACTTTCAAAGATTATATCTGATTTTATTTATTTACTTCAATAAAAAAAAGATTTGTTTCTTTGTTGCTCTTTGCGTATCAGGGTTGTTGTTGCACATGTATAAGAGATGTGGCATGTTGTTGTTGCGAGTATATCAGTTCTGCTCGTGTATGAGTCGACGCTCGTGTATAAGGTGTTACTGCTGCTCGCGTATATGTTATTGCTCGTGTACATGTTATTGTAGCTCGTGTATTAAACTGGCGTATCAGTTGTGTGTGTGCATGTGGTTTTGGCCGGTTTATACAGGCATGGATTAGGTTAATTGGAGATGGTTTGTCTTCTTGAAACTCCTACAACTCTTCAACTTTCACAAATGAATTCGAAACCGCAAGGACACTTCATCTTCTTCATCCGGTTCATTAAGACTCCACATTCAATAGAACTTCACATCGGCTTCTAAACCATTAATGGATACAGCCCCATTAAATTTAGAGGCTGTATCTTTTAGTATAATACTTTTTTTTTGTTATATAATACTTGATAAAAATTATATCAACGAAAAATACACTTAAAACTCAATCCATTCATATATTTTGCATCAAGTATTATATAACACACACAAAAATAGGTAAAGTCAAAGTTGAACTAGTTTAACTATAAAAAGTCAAACTGGACACTTATTTTAAAACGAATGTAATATTCTATTTGGCCTATTGTTTAACCGCCTTCTAGCTCTTTTTACAATTGGACAGACTGTTTCTTATGTATTAAAATTTCCTTCAAATTTCCTTCAATCATTGAAACACCATCTTTTTCTTCTATTAAAATTTCTTTTTACTTTTTACTATTTAAAAATACAAATTTCTTTCAATATTGAAACACATATTTTTCTTCTATTCAATTTTTTTTTTTACTTTTTACTATTTAAAAATACCCCTAAATCCGCTACATTACACTCAAATAACCAATAGTATAATTTCTCTCTACAATAAAATCAATTACTCTCTCTCTCTCTAAATTGAACGAGACTTTCCCTAAATGTAAAAGTAAATCCTTTTATTGAGTGGTATGGTGTGGTAATTTTGTATTTCCCTTTATGGAAGTTACTCTCCTTTATGTTTCCCTAGATGTTGCCCTCTATTCATAAATATGGAAATTAGTTCACACTAATTATAGGACTCTCCTCTATCAAGAAATATGCCAGTGACACTTAGGAAAACTGCCACTAAAAGTAAAATACTTGTCGTTAAAAAAATTAAAATAACACTAAAAAAATTAAAATAACACTAAAATTTTAATGTATTTTTTCTACATCCGCTAAATTTTTTTAACTTATATTGACAGAGGTTTTAATGACATAGAAAGTAACACTAAATTTAACTTTTTTGTGAGGCAAAATGTGTCACAAAAGACAAAACTTATTTATTCACACTCTTTTTGTATTATAGATAGACTTTTAACTACTGGACCCGGACCCCTACGAGTGAGCAGAAAAGGGACTAATGTTGCTGGGGGAGTGCAGAATAGATCAGCTAAAGATGGAAGAGTGCACGTTGTGGAGCCTAGAGCCCGAGAAGCTCTAAAGGTAAGTGAAAGTCGGAAACATTGCGGGGGTTATGAAGCTTAGGAGAGGAGACAGTTTCGCTATCGTTAGATTGTGTCCCAACGTGAGCTAACGCCAACAGAAAAGAGGAGGAGACGGAAGCTGTTTTGCTACCTACATTTTTTAAAGTTTTGTGAAAGAAAACATATTATTTCGTGACACATTTTTACTTATAGTAAAACCTTTTGACTTTTGATGACACTTTTTTATGGGTCACTAGATGACAATTATTTTCTTAATCATCTAAAAATCAATTACCAATACCTTTTTAATACATGAGTCTTTTACTTTTTGTTACTTTAATTAGTCACATAGACGAAGTCAAGCGTTTGAAGCAAAGTCGCATTCCAATCGTGAAGGTCCGTTGGAATTCTAAAAGAGGTCCCGAGTATACCTGGGAACGCGAAGACCAAATGCAGAAGAAGTACCCTCATCTGTTCGCTAACCCTGTATCCGCATCTCAAGCTACGTCCTAAGCTTTGAGGACAAAGCTTTTCTAACGGGGAAAGGATGTCACACCCCGTAAATTCCCGGTTAGTATTCCGACCCACTCCGGTCATCTACTTTAAATTTTATTCGTTACGTTTAAATCTGACAGTTTACCGAGGAACTAAACTGCGTAAAAACTGAGAAACGTCACCGGACGCGTTCCGGCATCGGTTATAAATTATTTTAGGCATTATATGTGTTATATTAGCTTTCCTGAGTGTTTCGTGATTTTTAATCACTACCGATATTAATTTCAAAATTTTATTCTTTAAATTGCGTTTTTCGCGTTTTGACCAAACGGAACCCCGGAAACTCAAAATCTTTTCGTGTAAACTCAAGTTATCGTAATTCTAGTGTCATACTACTAAAAATTTCGTTCACTTTATTTTCCTAGCCAAATGTGGCGCCTAAACTACAACAAGTATACTTGAGCTCTAAATTAAACCAACAAGCATCTTTCTTGAAATTCTATGCATGTGCTCATGCTTACACAAGATGGTGACACATGAGAATGTCATTCTCATTCACATATCACTAGCTTGGAAACCATGTGTTTACTTACACAATGCTTACATACTCTTACACACTTGATTAGTAAACCTTGGACCATGTCTAAATCACTTGAACCTTGACTAGAAAAATTGAACCTTTTGGTCTTGGTGGCCTTGCTTGTGCCGAACCATCAACAACACACACCTTTGGTGTGTGTTGGTCACTTGCTAGTCCAAATTCACCTAAATACCCTAACTCTTCCACTATATATACATCTCATTCACTTCAACTTAGGGTTATAACATATTTTCAAGCCACCAAAAATTCTTCTTCCTTCCTCCCTCTTTGCCTAGCTCACGGCACCACCCACCCAACTTAAACCTTCCATAACTTTTGATTTTCTTCAAGATCCAAGTGTTCTAAACTCATTCCTAATTATATCTAAGGTAGATCCAAGTACTTGTTGGTTGTTTTTCAAGGGTTTTCAAGAATCATAAAACTAGGGTTTCAAGTTTTATAAGTGGGTTTTTGCAAGATCTTGTGTCTACATCTTTTACTCACTTTCTTGTGAGTATTTCTTGACCCATCTTGT
>BQNB010051641.1:0-40882 GCA_026074375.1 Tanacetum coccineum | reverse complement strand
ATAAGCACAATCCAACCTTCAATAAGCACTTAATCATTAGCAATAAGAATAAGCAGTTTTGGCCTTTTTTGGACATATTTTTATGAAAAACTTAACTAAAACTCAAAACAAATTATTAAACTCTTAAAACTAGAACAAATAAGATAAATGAAGATTGAATAAGCACCAATAAGCACGAATTAAGCAGTCAAATAAGCAAATCATAAAATAGGCTAAAAAATGAAAAGTATAACTCACCTTTGTCCTTTGCTTAAACAAGGATTTGACATGCTCTTAGAGAGCTTTTCTACAAGCCAATAAGCACCAATAAGCCCATCTCTTTTTGGCTTATCATCCAAAAGCTTAATAATTATTTAACAGTAAATAAAAATAAAACAAGAACTTGACTTTTTATTTAATAATCGTGAGAGTACAATGCTTTGAAAGTAAAATGCTTATATATAAAAAAAGCTTAAGAACAGGGAATTGAATACAGTGCAGGAAACATAAAATTGCTGAAAAGAAAAGTTGTCCCTTAACAAATGATTCCCTCCCCTATTTATAGGGGAGTCTTATGCAATCCATGAGGTAAGACAGCTTAGGGTCTTCAATCATTCCCAAAATAGTTTTAGGAAAGCTTCAATCACCATTAAAATGCATCTTTAATCTTTGACTTTCCCATAACTGTAAACCGCGTTTTCTGGGCCAATAGGAGGGCTCGAATCTGCCACGTGGCTCTGGGCGTGTATAAGGGAGTGGTGAAGAGTGTGTTCGAACCAATTGCACCAATGGAAAAGGGGTTTTGGCTCGATTTGGGCTTTCCCGCCAAATTCGAATGTATTCAAAACTGGGGGATGCAGGGTAACGGGGTTAGGGGTTTGGGGACTAACGGTGTAAGGTTAGGGACTGCTGGTGTTAGTCCCTAAGGACTAACAGTGTAAAATCCAGGGACCTGTGGTGTAAAAGGTTTAAAGGGGTTATGTTTTGGGCTTTTGGTTTGTATTTTTGGGTTTTATTTGTTTTTAAGTTAAGTCTTGTGTGTTAATGGGCTAATCCGGTCTATTAACTTGGGTTGAGTTGGCCCACTAAGATGCATGCGCCTTTGGCTTTGGTTTTCCACGCTCTTTCTAATCCCGTGCTCGGTTTTGTCTGGTTTTGCCTTGTTTTTGTCTTTTTGTGAATATCCGTTACCTGCACAGTAAATAAAACAAAACAAGCATATATTTGGTATTTTAAGTCCGTTTTTGGTCATCTAAGCTCGTTTTATTTAGAAAAATGTATGTGTATTTAAGCACATACCAAATCCCCTCATATTAAAATATTGCTGTGCCCTCACGCAATAAAATAAATCCATGATTAGAAAACCAAAAATTTTAACCCCCTTAAATTAAATACCTTGAAAAGTAGCAAAGTGTAAAATTAAAAGGGATTAAGAAATTACTGGTTTTTTAAACACTGCCCGTTTTTATCATTTTCTTTCTTGCACACATTTTTCTTATTTTTCATTATGTACAACATGCTGGACATCCATTATTAATCATAACTTTTAGGATCACTGAATAAGAAACACCTTAATCCTAAGGTGCCCTAGAAGGATAAATTCATCGTCCTTGATTTTTCACTTATTCCCAAACTAAGCTTAAAAACGAAATCATTGTTAATTACAAGTTGGGATGCTAACGCTACTCATATTTGCAATTTGTGTAAAACTTCTCCTCCCGACAGATATTATATATTAAGGTGTGTGTGCTCAGTTTGAATTTTGACCATCCAACCCACGTTTTTAGATAGTTATAACCTTTCCAAGTTTCACGTTCCACTTTTAGTTATATGAATTCAAAGGTGAGATTGTCCCATGTAGCAACATTTCTTCTCGGCACATCCCAACCTCGTCGGCTAAGTGACCGGGCTTTTGACACCCCTCAGAGAATAATTTGTCGAGACTCTCCGACTTTTGAACCCTTTACTAAAATTTTTCCGTAAAACTTAGTAAGTTTATAACTCAAAGCAAGCTAATTCCTCCAAAATTAAGACATTGTAGGTAAGTTAATTCCTTTAGTGTGACTTTCTTGTCGAAACCTCATCGGCCAAGTACCCAGGCTTTTGACACCCCACAGAGAATACTGATCAGAATTAACAAACGTCTGGTTTCAAAATTTTGTAAGGATTAACAAGTTTAAGTTCAAAAGAATGTTAAAATTTTAGAAAAATACATTTTTCCTTTATTTATTAAGCAACATATACTAGTAACATTATTATATTTTTCACATCATTTTCATTTTTTCATTTTTTTTTCATTTTTTTTATTTTTTTTTGCAACATTTATATTTACACCGTATACAGGGAAAATTTCTTTTTAAAAGATTAAAACATAATTTGATCAAAAACTCTTATTTATCAATTCATCGATAAAGCTTTTTACTTTAAAAATGTTGATCTTAACGGACTTTTAAGAGTGATAAAACTCTAACTTGTCTTTCAAAAAGAGCACATATTATTTGTCATTTTAGAAGCTAATGGGAGAAAAAGCCACAAATTACACTCATGAGCTTTTAAGATTTCCAACTAATCCTTGCTTAGCATTCCAACTAATATTTAACTCTATCATTTTTCGTTCTTCGCAAATTTATATCTTTAATCAAAAGATCCGCGAATGCTTAGCCAAATAAAATTGAGCTTTACATATTTAAAGTCATTTATAGAAACTTGTAAAATCTTGGCCTTTTGTGATAAACACTTATTTTATTTTTGTAAAAATTTTAAATTTTAGCCTAAAATCACATTTTTTTTTCTTCTTGGTAAAACGAGGTTACGTGAAAGTAGGATCAAATCGATAGATTCCCCCTCATACTAGAACGATACATTGTCCTCAATATGTGGGGGTTGCCAACCCCCTCATACTAATTTTAAAGTAAATTCCTAATATAAAAGGGAATCTCACGTAAATCTAAAGCCGTTTATTAATTATGCTAAAAATTAAACGTTAGTCAATAAGATCAAGGATATAGGATTCCCAAAATAAGCATGCAAAGGAATGAAGATCGAGTGAGCGTTAGACAAAACCACCAGCACGAGAGTCTTCATAATCTGGGTAATCCTGCCAATCATCACAGACAAAAAAACACGAGATTGGAAGAGGCGAGCCTCTTCGCGTTACACTTATTAGAAAGAAGACAGAAACACGGGTTGCCTCCCGAGAAGCACTTATTTTTGTTAACCGAGTCTTGAGCCTGACTCGATCCCCCATACTTGATTTGGTCAAGAAGGATAAAAATGGAGATAATGAACATCCAAGATTGGCATGTCCCCTCCATAGATCATCATCGGGCTTTTATTAAGGAAATTATGAATGATCTTGAAAGCTTTAAGGCCCCGATGAGATAAGAGATGAGGAGATTTCTCCTCTTTTGAAACAAGAATTCCATGATTGAAAACTTTGTCCTTAATTTTGGATGAAAATGGAAGCAAAGTTTCAAGCACTGAAGAAAGAGGATCACTGATGAATGAGGTAGAAAATTTATTCAGTGATAGAAATCTCTTGGATTGGACTTCAATAGATATTCCCAGATCGAAAGTCTTGTTTCTATTTCCGGAAGGAAAACAATCTACAAGATCGGATCCGCTGAAATCAGTAGAAAGAGTGAAGTCCAGTTCCTAACAAAGGGTAGGACGGGTGGGTAAAATATTAGGCATATGAACTCTAGGTTCTCCAAAAATATCTTCCACAACAACTCTAGTCAACTCGCCCGGATCGGGCTCATACTTAAGAAAAAGATTATCCTCTTCAGAGTCATAGACGTCACTATCAATACCCGGTGGTATCGAGCCATCCGCAACAAGAAATATATCGATCTCCTCCATAAGAGAGTCACTATCCTTCATAGGGTTAGGAGATGAGGAGAACGATTCGATCATGGTATCAGAAATTTCAGAATTAAGTTCTTTTGAAGGTCGAGGAGATGATGTAGGATCTCGTTAACACTTCATAACATACAATTGAACACGAAATCGGAACTAGAAATGAGAAAGAAAGATTGAGTTATTTAGAGAGAGAAACTAGAGAGAGAATTGAGAGAGAAAAGAGAAAATATAATATTAGATATTTTGAACAACTTACAACTTGCAACAACTGAACAACTTCAACAACTAACTTTTCCAAGTGGAAAAGTTCCTTATATACCCCGACACTTAAAAGTGAGGAGGGGGATATTTAACTAGGACCCGGGCTCGGGTTTTGCTTGAGATTAAACCCGAAACATATACAATATTAGATTAACTATCGAGCCCTAGGATTGTAGATTATGGAGGTGGACACCTCCTATGCTTGCCACGGCTGAAGAGAGAAAAAGAGAGGCCATGTGCTCTCATTTTTAACCAAGAAATGGTCTAAGTAGGTGGGTAATCTGCTTAAGGGTTTCTAGAAGAGAGTTCACATAAGAATTTTGCACTTGGAATGGTTTAAAATGGGTCAAAATTGATGGTGAAGGGTTCGGGCTGTTTTGGGGGTTCGACTTAGGGTTTCACAAGTTTCAAGCTTTTATTTCATGTGTACTTGATTAAGTATAGTTAATATATGTAGCCAAGGTCTGATATAGGAAGGATTAACAAATATTAGCAATTGGTTTGGGTTAAAACGGATTAGAATTGAAGAAATGAGGTCACGGGTTTGATTAGGGCACGTTTAGGGTTTTCTTGACTTTCTTGGTTTATATTTTGCATACTCTTGATTAGTAATGATGGAATACAGATCCTAGAGCTTAAATAAAGTATTATCAATGAAGTTTGATCGTTGTTTTAGTTAAAATGGGTTGAAAATTAAGACTAAGCCTAGCTTGGCAATTGGGGTTCTTATTTTTTTTAATATTTTTTTTTAGTGTAAGTCTTTTAGGGTTTCTAGCTTTTGTAATTCTAATACATTGTGAAGCAAGGATGTTAATGATGGTAAAGGTTTGTAAACTCATTTCTGAGGTTTAACAATGTCTTCTTGGTTGCTTATTGTGAATAAAGTGGTTAGAAACGAGAAAACAGGTCAAAGTTACATTTAGTGCACAATTAGGGTTTCTTGGATTCGTTTTCTTGTATAATTGAAGTGGAATTGTTGAAATTGATTATGGAATGATGATTTATATGAAAATAACGATTGAGAATGTTGTAATTTAAAGTTATTACCAATTTTTTTGGTGTATTGGTTTTGGTTTATAATGGTAAAAACAAGAAACGGGTCATGGTTTTAGTATTTTGCTCGGGTTAGGGTTTCTGACTTTTGAATTAGGGTTTTAAGAGTAAAAATGTGTATGAAAGATTATGAATAGAATAATTAGGGTTTACACGTTGTATATTGAGTGTAGTAGCTTGTATAAAGTGGTGGTGAAAAAATTAGAATGAAAATGGAGGTAAACGGCAATTTTAAGAGATCGGCATTATGAACTTGTACATTGTGCTTGAAAATTGTAACTTTGACTTGGAGGGAGTTTATATTACAAATGTGATGTATCGTTAACTTATATTTATGCTTTTAGCTTGTACATTTCTTTGCATATTAATCCTTCTGGGAATTAGGGTTTAGAGGTATTGGATAACGGGTTTAAACACCGTTTTTGATTATAAGTTGCGAATGATACTTATAGACTAATATACTTTGTAATAAGAATATGATGATATTGACTTGACTTGACATGTTATGATGTTTGCTTGACATATATGAAGACAGTATTGTCATAGATAGGTTGCGTGAGCTCGTCTACTTTAGTTATGCAAGTTACATGATATACTGAGTTATTGACATTACAAGTATGTAATAAAAGCAAAAAATTTACCCGTACAATGGTGATAATGTTAATAGGTTGATGAAAATTCTTGGGTTGTTATAGTCTCCACCCCTTACAGAAATCTCGTCTCGAGATTTAATTGAAAGTTATAGTGTAATAGGATTCGGTACTAGGTATGAATTTTAGGTCGTTATGTTAGGTTAATCAAGGTCACAAGTTTACGTGTGTGATGTATTTATAATTATGTTGTACACCATAATTATAATTACCTCCTTTCACACGTCTACTTATTTTTAAGATCATATCTCTTGGTGATAGTCAATAGAATTTCTCTAGATCCTGATAGAACCTGGGTGGATGAAATACTTTGATTTGTGGAACCTGTGGGTTATGGGCCCACCAGCTCTAACTGTGCTATCTAAATCGTAAGAATAGCAGTTATTACAATTAACCTTTAAAAGTCAACATCAAATAAGAATGCTATCACAAGTCTTTGTCAAAATTTTCATACCTAGTGGTATTGAAATCATTTGACATTGTATAGATTCTTGTGTGTTTCCTTGTTATTATGTTGCAGAATATAACAGAGAATTTTAGAATACGGAGATCATGTAATGAGTGATGTCAAGGAATGATTGTAAGAGAGTTGCTAATCACGTGAGATATAGATTTTGAAATGAATAGATGATGAAGGTAATAATGATAATGAAAATGATAATGATTAAGGAACGGGTTGAAAGAAACTTGTTTGTACGTATGTTATATACTTAAGCCTACTTATTTATAATTAGTCACTTACAAAAAGAAGCCGTCATCTTTTAGTAATGAGAATTTATAAATTCATAGTTCGGAGATTTATAATTTCCTTATTCAAATGAAGAAGTGACCTAATTCATTTCAATAAGATGATCATAAATCGTCTTACCTAAGCATAAAAACACGATATGGTAATGTGTAGAAAATGATATGATCATGAATGGTTAGATAATATTGAGATGTTGATTGTACTGACGCCCATATATGAGGATGTATAATGTATGTTTGCAAAGGTATGAGGAAAGTATTCAGAGTTGAACATAATAGAATTAATGGAATTGACAAATGATGTCGAGTTTTGATATCATCAGATAACAAGATGTAACAGAATCATCACTTTATTATTTCATGGATAACTTTACATATCTTACATCACCGAAACTCTAAGAGTATTGATATTTATGCTACGTGTCTTGGGGTAGGATCTAGATAAAATAATGAATGACAAGGATTGTAGCTTGGTGTTTGGGGTTTATGAAGTGGGTTTCAGATGATCCTTCATATGTAACTGGTGGCGAACCTAAGTATCCTCAAGAGTTGTTTTCAGCGGTTGATCTTTTATCTCTGCAGTTTCTGGTCAGATGACCCACTTTGTTGCAAGTTCGACACTTGACAGTGCAAATCATCCTGTGTGTGCAGGGTGCATTTTGACTTAAAGAAATGCTTTCCACTGGTATTCTTTTGGGGGATAAGTCCTAACAGGTTCTTGTCTTCTATTCTGCTGGTGGTGGTAATCATCATTACGGTTGTGATTGTTGTGGTTATTTTGGTAGTTGTCATTTTGCGATTGTTGAAGTGGTTATTGTTGTTGTGGTATTTGGGGTAGTTGTTGTTGTTGTCGATGGTGTTTCTCTTATCTTCTAATTTTCGTTTATGATCATTGGTTTCTTGCACATAATCGCGTTTTATTATCTGATCCATTAACCTCTGGGATATGTTGATGGCTTCCTCCAAAGTTTGAGGTTTCGAGGCAGTAACGTTTCTTCATGCTTCGAGGTAGACCTCCAATAAAAATTTCCAAGAGTTTCTCATTGTTAGGCACCATGTTTGGACACAAGATGGTTAATTCTTGGAATCTTCTAACATAGGGTTTAAGATCATTTTCCTTTACACTCAGATTGTAAAGTTCCTCTTCAATTTTTCTGATCTCAGTCCGGGGACAATCCTGTTTGTAGAAGCCTTTTTAACTCAGTCCAGGTGGTTCGATTAGTTTCTTTTTCCCCTAGGTGTCATATGCATTCCACCAGGATAAGGCATCGTCAGTTAAAGTACCAGTAGCAAATGTTACTTTATTTTCCTCAGCACATCTGCTTCGAGAGAATACTGATTCGGTTCGTTCAAACCAGCGAATAAGGCCTACTGCTCCTTCCGTACCATTAAAGCAGAAAGGTTGACAGCTGATAAACTCTTTGTAGTTTCCATTTTCAACTGGGCAGGGTCCAGTGAGATTACTTGCATTGCAACGGTCGGCAGTCTTGTGCTTCAGGGGGGGGGGGTCGCCGCAGTAAAATCAGCAGTCAGTTGTCGGATGGCATCCAAAGTTATGGCTGGTGTTTCGGATGTTGACGTCCTTTTGGGAGACATTCTATCAACATAAGAGAACACGCAATAAGAATGACATCATAATGTTTTGAAAAGTAGTGATGTGATGCTCAAAATGCTTTATTGAATAATGTTATTTATCACTTAAGAAGTTATGGTACGATTCATGAGAAGAGATAATGATACAAATGATGGAGATGATGATGGAAGAGAGAGATAAGTTGGAAACAATAAGGTATGAAATGGGATTGCCTTTATAAATAACTTGCCTTTTTGTACATGGTCAAGATTTGACAAGCGTTTTTATTTATACCATACATCCCATGGCTAGGATAAAGTTTATTAACTATTCTAAGAGTTTGTTGATTTCAAGCCGGTAGATGACATCCTAAAGATCTTCCTGATCCGTTTGGTGTCGAGCTTGGATTTTCTCAATGATTTGTTCAAGATTGGAAATTCTATAGTGAGCAAAAGCAATCTTATCTTTTTGCCCTAACTGCTTCTTTTGAAGTTTGATAATCTGAGTGCGGATTCTCTTAGGTTCGGTCTTTAGTTTGTTACCATTAATACGTCCTTCTTCCATTCTCTCAATGCGGTGAAGATGGGAGTTCATCTAAGTTAATTTCAAAATATCTTCGTTTTATCCCTCATGATTTCAGATAATCTTAATTGGGACATTTTCCTATTTCAAATATCTGAGGTGGGGTAGGAGTATAAACTGAGGAAGATGGTGATACCAAATTACAGGTTTGATTCCGAGATGGATTAGATAACGTAGTTGAGGAAGAAGATGGGGAATGGATTCGCTTCTTAGGTGGTAATAGTTCTTCAGGAACAAAGAAATATCGAGGATCAAATAGTAGTGATGGTGGTAATATCGGAGATGGAGTCAAAATAGCTGGTGAAGTAATAGGATCTGGTGATGAAATAGGTAATTCCTTAGCATAAATTGCTTGTACGTCCTTCAAATAAGTATTATTGTAGAAAGATAAGAATACCGATGGGATCATATTATCGGTAGAGTTTTCCGAAGAGTTAAAAGAACTGCTTCCCCAGATGAAGCTGGGAAATAATCCGGTGAGACCGAAGTATAGTTAAGAATATTCATAGAGGAAAAAGCATCCTCAATATCAGAAGTAGAGTGGTTGGGAGAAGACATCGTTCTGATAACAACCTAGTTTGTAAATAACATAAGTTATTTATGTAATTGAAACCCCCCCCCCCCCCCCCCCCCCCCCCCCTATAATAGATATGTATATTTACATACTTGTTCTGGAATGTAGTGGCACGGAGGACTTTGATGGCTGAAAAAAAGAAATGTGGTTATAGTTAAGGTTTTGACCTTGTTCTCTATAACCATGGCGCTGATACCAATCTGTAACACCCCCATTTTTACAATATAGCAACGGAAGCTAATCTGGGGTATTACTTCATGGAAACAACAATCATAATCATAGAAAACGACTCAAAAGTGCGTTTGTTCTAAAAGATATGATTAATCTTCATTTCAAATCAGAGTTTTACAAAGGCAGGTCCCAAAATCTAGTTACATACATTGTGAATGATAACAAGTTTTAGCCATCTTTGAGTCCATGCCACTCTGTGCCGTATATTGCTTTTAACCTGAAGATAACATGCTCAAAAGTTAATACAAAGGTTGAGTGAAATTCATAGGTTTGAAATGTAAAGTTGAATATTAAGTTATAGTTGTGACAAAATACTGGTATTGCAGGGATAATTATTCCATGGAGATACTTATTTTCATGGAGAACAGTATTTATCATGGAGAACATATTATTAAGTAGAACAATATTATTACCCCTATACTCATGAATCAAATAAGAGATTATTAAAGAGATATTGGGAGATTCTACCTAAAGAGATATTAAAGAGATATTGGGAGATACTAACCAAAGAGATATTAAAGAGATATAAGTGATACTGCCCAAAGAGATATTAAAGATATTGGGAGATATACTCAAAAGCAGTTATTAAAGAGATATTGGGAGGATAACTACCAAATAGATATGACTTAGGCAATAATATATCAGGTTAGCATATAGTTTAGGAAAAACACTTGCATTCATGGTTTACAGCAGGTATCACGGGTTTATAAGTATGTGAGGTTATGAACTCATTAAGTCTTGAAAAGTAATCACATTGTTATGAGTATATAAAAGAGTTTGTAACAAGCATGTATCCCCCTCGCGGGTTTATAAAACATGTAAATAAGTAAAGGCGAGGTTATGAATCTCACTAAGTCCTTGAAAAGTAATCACATTGTTATAAGATAAAAAGAGTATGTAAAAGAGTTTGTAACGAGCATGTTTCCCCCTCGCGGGGTTTATAAAACATGTAAATTAGTAAAGGTGCAGGTTTGAATCTCCCTGATATGTAGATGTATGTAATTATTCCAAAATGAAAAGCTGACGACCTTTTCCACAATCTTAACAGGGAAGGTTGATATGCAAATGATAGTAATAACAACCTCTCATGCAAGCTGAGTAAAATATGTTTGAGCTTTGGAAGATTGTAATCTAGATCTTTGGTTTTAAGAGTTATGAGTTTGATTGAAGAGTTTGGAATTATTGTATCACCGTTTGGGCCATCATAATTCAGAAGTCATTCAGTAAACGTTTGAGGAGCTAGGGCACTTTAAATCGTAAACCCAACAACTCAGTCAGAACGTAATACCAAGATGAAACTCATTAATATGAAAGTCCCTAGTATTGTGATAACGATATAATCGGTTTTATGCGGTTTTATCCAATATACTAGAAATGTTAAGCAACGAGAAGCGTTAATTGACAGTTATGTCTGGTAAGGTTTTAAATATGATTTTACACTTTTTCAAAATGTTACATTTTAGACCCTGGGTTTGGAAAATTGCAATTAGGCCCTTGGAGTTTGCACTTTTACGACTTTGGTCCTTCAACTTTAAAAGATATACCAAGTAAACCTTGTACTTGAAAAGTGACATAATAGACCCCTATAGTTATAACTTTGATAAAATGACATACTCAGCCCTTCTAGTTATTAATTTCAGAAAGTTACGATATATACCCCTTGCATGGGATTTATAATTATCAAAACATGTCCAAATGCCATTGCAGATTGTTTTAACATTCTATAGACATTTATAAAGTTATAATAAACTAAAATATGAAGTTTTAACGTAACGCAAGTTCAAAATAACGATTCGTTGGCTAGGAAGCAAAACGGGTCAAATTAGGGTTTCAAAACGTAAACGCGCGGGTTTTAAGTTCAAATTCCTTCATTAATCAATAAAGTGGTTATTTTAACATTATTTAAGCATGCTAGGATAGATTATAACAATATTTAATCATTATAACATTTAGTTTTAAGAAAAACGCGAAATTAGGGTTTTGGGTGTACGGTTTTGGATCAAAATGGAAAATGAGCATGAATTGAGTTATAAAAATTTAACAAGAGTATATTCTTGATCATATGAACATTATAGGGAGTAGTAGCAGAAATGAAATTCAAAACCTGGGTTTGAGCTTCAATGATCAAAAATGGTGGAAATGGGTCGTTTCGGGTAGTATTTCCACTCGTACGCCTTGTATCTTGTTCTTGGGGCTTCAAATCTTTAGGGATTCGCTTCTTAGACTTCTTTAATGATCCTAGGATCATAAGGGAGCAAAGTATTGCTGCCTATAAGGGTTATAGAGGAGGAGGTGTGGTGCAAGTTAGAATGAGCTATCTAAGGTCCTATTTATAGTAGTTTGAAGGCAAAGGAGTTAAGGAACACTTAGGATCTGTTCATGGACGTGTGGAGGGTCTAGTAGGTGATGTGTGGGAGCTATGGTGTGAGTTGTATGAGCTAGGATTGTAGATTATGGAGGTGGACACCTCCTATGCTTGCCACGGCTGAAGAGAGAAAAAGAGAGGCCATGTGCTCTCATTTTTAACCAAGAAATGGTCTAAGTAGGTGGGTAAGCTGCTTAAGGGTTTCTAGAAGAGGTTCACATAAGAATTTTGCACTTGGAATGGTTTAAAATGGGTCAAAATTGATGGTGAAGGGGTTCGGGCTGTTTTGGGGTTCGACTAGGGTTTCACAAGTTTTCAAGCTTTTATTTCGTGTGTACTTGATTAAGGATAGTTAATATATGTAGCCAAGTCTGATTATGGAAGGGATTAAAAATTTTAGGCAATTGGTTTGGGTTTAAACGGATTAGAATTGATGAAATGAGGGCTCGAGTTTGATTAGGGCACATTTGGGTTTTCTTGACTTTATTGGTTTATATTTTGCCATACTCTTGATTAGGAATGATGGATTACAGATCCTAGAGCTTAAATAAAGTATTATCAATGAAGTTTGATCGTTGGTTTTAGTTAAAATGGGTTGAAATTGAAAGAATAAGCCGTAGCTTGGAATTAGGGTTCGTATAAGACTTTTAAGGTTTTCTAGCTTTGTAATTCTCGTACATTGTTGAAGCAAGGATGGTTAATGATGGATAAAGGTTTGTAAACTCATTTTATGGGTTTACAATGACTCTTGGTTGCTTACTTGAGAATGAAGTGGTTAGAAACGAGAAAACGGGTCAAAGTTACATTTAGTGCACAATTAGGGTTTCTTGGATTCGTTTCTTGTATAATTGAAGTAGAATGATGAAATGATGATGGAATGATGATTGAACATGATTTATAATGTTGTAGATTAAGTTATTAAAACTTATTTGGGTATTGGTTTAGGTTTATAATGGATAAAACCAAGAAACGGTCATGGTTTAGTATTTTGCTCGGGTTAGGGTTTTTGACTTTTGAATTAGGGTTTTAAGAGTAAAAATATGTATGAAATATTATGAATAGAATAATTAGGGTTTACACATTGTATATTGAGTGTAGTAGCTTGTACAAAAGTGGTGGTGAAGAAATTAGAATGAAAATGGAGGTAAAACGGCTATTTTGGATATCGTGCATTAATGACTTGTACATTGTGCTTTGAAAACTTGTACTTGACTTGGAGGGAGTTTATATTTCAAATGAGATGTTATATTACTTGTATATATGCTTTAGTAGCTTGTACATTCACTTTAGATATTAACCCTTCATGGAATTAGGGTTTAGAGGTATACGATAACGGTTTAAACCCCGTTTTGATATAACGTTGCGAATGGTACATTATAGGAATAATGTACTTTGTAATAAGAATATGATGATATTGACTTGACATGTTATGATGTTTGCTTGACATATATGAAGACAGGATTGTCATAGATAGGTTGCGTGAGCTCGTCTACTTTAGTTATGCAAGTTACATGACATACTGAGATATTGACAATACAAGTAATGTAATAAAGCGAAAAATTTCCCCGTACAATTGTGATAATAGTAAAATAGGTTGATGAAAATTCTTGGGTTGTTATAGAATTCAAAGGTGAGATTATCCCATGTAGCAACATTTCTTCTCGGCACATCCCAACCTCGTCGGCTAAGTGACCGGGCTTTTGACACCCCTCAGAGAATAATTTGTCAAGACTCTCCGACTTTTGAACCCTTTACTAAAAACTTTCCGTAAAACTTAGTAAGTTTATAACTCGAAGCAAGCTAATTCCTCCAAAATTGAGACATTGTAGGTAAGTTAATTCCTTTAGAGTGACTTTCTTCTCGGAACCTCCCGACCTCATCGGTCAAGTGCCTAGGCTTTTGACACCTCACAGAGAATACTGATCAGAATTAACAAACGTCCGGTTTCAAAATTTTGTAGGGATTAACAAGTTTAAGCTCATAAGAATGTTTAAATATTAGAAGAAGACATTTTCCCTTTATTTATTAAGGCAACATATACTAGCAACATTATTATATTTTTCACATTTTTTTTCATTTTTTTCATTTTTTTGCAACATTTATATTTACACCGTATAGAGGGAAAATTTCTTTTTAGAAAATTAAAACATATTTTTGATCAAAAACTTTTATTTATCAATTCATCGATAAAGCTTTTTACTTCTAAAAAATATAGATTCTTAACGGACTTTAGGAGTGTAAATCTCTAACTTGTTTTTCAAAAAGAGCACGTATTATTAGTCATTTTAGAAGCTACTTGGAGAAAATCCACAAATTACACTCATGAGCTTTTAAGATTTCCACTAATCCTTGCTTAGCATTCCAATTTATATTTACTCTATCATTTCTCGTTCTTCGCAAATTTAAAATCTTTAATAAAAAGTCCGCAGAATGTTAGCCTCAATAAAAGTAAAGCTTTGCATATTTAAAGTCTTTATGGAAACTTGCAAAAATTCTTGGCCTTTTGGGCTAGAATTCATATTTGAAAGCTTCTTGTATAAAAGACTAGCAAAAGCTTATACATTTATAAAGGTTAAAGGAGTAAGCTGGAGCTCAACATGCTAGGTCAAGTCAAAAATTATTCTTATTCTCACCAGCGGAAAGTCAACATTTGTGATAAACACTTATTTTATTTTTGCAATTTTTTAAATTTTGGCCTAAAATCACATTTTTTGTATTTTCTTGGTAAAACGGGGTTACGTGAAAGACATAGACAAATGCAAGTAGGATCAAATCGATAGATTCCCCCTCATACTAGAATGATACATTGTCCTCAATGTGGGGGTTGCCACCCTCCTCATACTAATTTCAATGTATATTCCTAATATAAAAGGGAATCTCACGTAAATCTAGAGCCGTTTATTAATTATGCCAAAGATTAAACGTTAGTCAATAAGATCAAGGATATTGGATTCCCAATATAAGCATGGCAAAGGATGAATATGAGTGAGCGATGGGACAAATCCAAGAGCTACGAGAGTCTTCATTAATCATAGGTAAATCCTGGGACAAATCATCACAGACAACAAAAACACAAGATTGGAAGAGGCGAGCCCCCTCACATTACACTTATTAGAAAATAGAAAGAAGATAGAAACACGGCGTTGCCTCCCGAGAAGCGCTTTATTTTTGTTAACCGAGTCACGAGTTTGACTCGACCCCGAATTTAATTGTCCATGGGGAATGTTTGGAGATCCGGGACAACCATGGGTGGTATGTCCCCTCTAAAGTAATGTTTGAGTCTATGACCGTTCACCTTGAAGTTAGGTCCGTTAGTTAAAGATAACTCAACAGTACCATACGGGTCTTAAGCTTGCTCGAGAAAATCTTTAATCGAGAATTGAAGAGAAGGACTTGATCACCAACGTTAAAGACGCGGTTCTTGATTTTGGAGTCGTGAATCTTCTTCGTTTTCTCTTTGTAGATTAACAAGTTCTCGTAAGCTTGATCACGAAGTTCATTAAGTTCATTCATTTGAACTTTCCGGTGATCACCCGCGGTCTTAAGGTCGAAGTTGCAATGCTTCAAGGCCCAATATGCCTTATGTTCAAGCTCGATGGGAAGATGACAAGCCTTTCGTACACAAGCTTATAAGGAGTGCACCCGATGGGTGTCTTAAATGCGGTACGGAAAACCCATAATGCATCTTCCAACTTATCGTGACCAAGAAGCATGGTTTTCACCTACGGTTCTTTCTAATATACATTTCAAACCACTATTTGAAACCTCCACTTGTCCACTCGTTTGTGGATGATACGCGGTAGAAAGTCGGTGGGTAACCCTATATTTAAGCATGACCTTTGCGAATTGGTCATTACAAAAATGAGTACCGCGATCACTAATAATAGCACGAGAAGTTCCAAAATGGGCGAAGAGAGATTTTAAGAATCTAAAAAACATCTCGGACATCAATTGGTGGAAGCGCTTCACTTCAACCCATTTTGTTAAGTAGTGGAATGGCCACGAGATGTACTTGTTCCCTCGTGTAAGACGGGAACGGGCCCATAAGTCGATGCCCCCATATGTTGAAGATCTCACAAAATAACTAAAATAATTAAACAAACTTGAATTGCATTTTGAGGCATTTCATCACGTTGCGAGATTTTGCCTTGACGTTGACAAGCGTCACACCGTGTGACCAAGTCATGGGCATCTCGATAAATAGTCGGCCAATAGAAACCGGAATCAAAGACTTTTTTAGCGGTGTAGTTGGCACCATGATGTCCCCCGGTGGGTCCATTATGGCAAGCCGTGAGGATATCAACGGCTTCTTGGCCGCATACACACCGTCTAATCACTTGATCCGCACAAATCCTAAACAAGTAGGGGTCGTCCCAAAAATAATGCTTAACGTCCTTAAAGAATTTCTTCTTTTGTTGGGACGACATCCCTTTCACAATAAAGTTCCCCGCGTGGTAATTTGCAATATCGGCAAACCATGAGGTGTTAGAATCACCACGAAAAGTCACCATCCCAAGTGTCTCAAGAGGAAATGTTTCGGTGATTTCCTTTTTCTCGGGATCACTTTGATGGGGATTCTTTAGTCTAGACAAGTGGTCGGCCGCTAGATTCTCTGCTCCTTTTTTTATCACGGATAATGACATCAAATTCTTAGAGGAAAAGAATCCACCGGAGCAATCTCGGTTTAGCATCTTGCATAGCGAGCAGATACTTGAGAGCCGAGTGTTTTGTATACACTATGGTCTTTGACAAGACTAGATAAGGTCGAGATTTCTCAAAAGCATACACCACAGCTAATAATTCTTTTTCTGTTGTGGTGTAATGAGCTTGGGCATCAATCATAGTCTTGCTCGCATAGTGTATTGGCTGAAAATGTTTGGTCTTTCGTTGCCCCAGGACTGCCCCAACCGCAAAGTCACTAGCATCACACATAATTTCAAAGGGCAAGTCCCAATCGAGGGCAACTAATATTGGAGCTTCGGTTAATTTCTTTATAAGGGTTTCAAACGCCTCTCTACACTCGGTCAAGAAAATAAATGAAGTCTCTTTTTCAAGAAGATGGGTCATTGGTCATGCGATTTTAGAAAAATCTTGAATAAATCGACAATAAAACCCAGCATGTCCTAGAAAACTCCTAATTCCTTTGAGGACGTGGGAGGAGGTAATTTTGCAATAACATCAACTTTTTCCCTATCTACTTCAATCCCAGATTTCAGAATCTTGTGGCCGAGGACAATGCCCTCTTTGACCATGAAGTGGCACTTCTCCTAATTTAGAACAAGATTGGTGTCTTTGCACCTTTTGAGCATTTTGTCTAAATGGGAGAGGCAAGATGAGAAGGAATCCCTGAAGACTGAGAAATCATCCATGAAGACTTCTATAGTTTCCTCGATCATGTCGTGGAAAATGGCCATTATACACCTTTAGAACGTGCCAGGAGCATTACATAGACCGAAAGGCATACGTCGATAGGCAAATGTTCCATAAGGGCAAGTGAAAGTTGTATTCTCTTGGTCTTACGGGGTCAATTGATTTGAAATACCAGAGAATCTATCTAAGAAACAATAGTACTCGTTCCCAACTCATCGTTTTAACATTTATTCCATGAATGGTAACGGGAAATGGTCTTTTCGGGTAGCTTCGTTAAGTTTCCTATAGTCAATAAAAACACGCCACCTGGTAACTAACCTAGTCGAAATTAACTCGTTATCTTCATTGGTCACAACGGTCATCCACCCTTTTTGGGTACACAATGCACGAGGCTAACCCACGAACTATCCGAGATAGGGTAAATCAATCCGGCATCAAGGAGTTTTACAACTTCCTTTTTGATAACTTCATGAATTTTTGGATTAACCCTTCTTTGTTGTTGGACCGCCGGTTTAAAGTCATCCTCCATTAAGATTTTGTGAGTGCAAAATTGCGGGTCAATACCCTTAATGTCGGAGAGTTTCCAAGCAATTGCTTGCTTGTGAGACTTTAAAACCTTTATGAGGCGTTCCTTCTCTTCGTCTTTCAAGTTTTTAGCAATAATGACGGGTAATTTATTGGTACCCTCCAAAAATGCATACTCGAGAGTGGGGTTGAGAAGGTAAGTCCTTGAGTTCAAGCTCCGGGGGTTCATCAACTGAGGATTTAACGCTTTTAAGTTCTTCATACTTTAGGTCCTTCGGAGGGAGAGGAGAGTACGGGTCTTTATTTAACATTTCTTCAATTAGACGAATGTCTCCCTCTGGATCAAATTCAGCATCATCAATTCCCGGTGGAACTGAGTCACTTGCAAAACAAGCTTCAATTTCTTCTAGAATGAAATCACCTCCCTCAAATGGAGTAAGGGAAGGTGAAGATTTAGCAATGATTGGTTCAGAAAAATTTAGTGTGGGGATTGCACTCTAGGAATTGTCGAAAATCTGAACACTTCTTAAGATACTCACTCACAAGCTTATATCGATGACCTCGATACGGTTAATTAATTCAGCAACATTGTAGGAGTATCTTATGTGTTACTACTTTGAATGTTATGGCTTCATCAATACTCGGAGAGTTAATTCTTCATAAAACCATATAACATCAAATTTCAAGCTCGTGCCGTCCTCAAAAAGGGTCTCCCAAGAATTAAGGGAACTCGAGGATCGACAACATAATCAACGACTACAAAGTCGGCCGGAAAATGGAACTTTCCTACTCTCACAAAGACATCTTCGGCAATGCCGGTTGGTCTAGTAGTAGACCGGTCCGCAAGCTCAAGAATCATTTGAGTAGGAGTAAGTTCAGGGAGTGAAAGCTTCCTCCATATGAAGAGAGGCATCAAGTTGATGCTTGCACCAAGATCAGCCAAGGCTAAGCATTCAACTATCTCTAGAAAATTACATGGAATGAGGAATTTACTGGGGTCTCCAGATTTTGGGAAAGCTCTTTAGGATAACCGCCGAACAATTCTCATTCACCGGTGTATTGGCTAATTCAAATAATTTCTCCTTATTGCTGAGAAGATTCTTGAATGTGGAAGCGAATTTGGGCATGTAGAGTAAAGCATCCGTGAAGCTATGATCAAAGTGTAAGCTTCGAAAGATTTGAATAAACTTCATCATTTGATGGTCGTCTCTTTCTCGGAGCTTTTGGTTGTTGAGTCTCGAATGATAAGGTAAATTCGGTTTAGGCTTAGGAGTATTAACGGGCTCAGAGGTTGGTGCTTGAGTTGGGACATCCAGAGGTTGGACTTTTTCGGTACTTGGTTGCACCGGATCCTTTGTCACCTCGGGCTCTCTTTCCACCACCTTGGGAGAAGAAGAGAAAGGAGGAGGAATCGGAGGTCCATCACGTAGTAACAACTCTCGGGTGGTGATTGCTTTCAAGTCACCTTTCGGGTTAACAACGGTATTGCTAGGAAGAGGACCCGAACTCGGAGGTTTGTTCATTTGAAAATAATTGTTCAACATATTTTCCAGCTTGTTGTTTTGTTGCAACATCGTGGCCTGAAATTCGTTTTTCAACTCAGTTTTCATATTAGTGATTTAATTTTGCATAGCTCACATGTTTGTGTCATTAACTTTCATGTAATTTGCGAGTTCATTTGACGGAGCAGCTTGAGTTGGTGGAGTTGGAGCTCGGTAAGTCGAATTTCCTGGGTTGTAACTATTTCCCCGGTTTTAATTGTTTTGAAATGGTGGAAAACCGGGTGGTCGAACTTGATGAGCTACACTCGGAGGGCGGTGTCCAGTATTTCCCTAATTATAGTTTACTGAGACTGCAGAAACATATGCTTGAATATTATCTTGATAACCTGAAGCGTTGCCATCGGTGGCAAGACACTGGTAATAAGGGCGTGGACCACCACAAGTAACACAACTCTCTTTAACCGCTTTAACGGAAGCTGGAGGAGGGGTTGTGTTTTTAAGAAGCAAGGCCTTTACATCATCGGTGAGTGCAGCAACATCGGGTGAAAGACCAGAGGTAGAAGTGTTTGTACTCACTTTGACAACAACCGGTCTGTTTCGTAAAGTGCGAACTTTTGACTTATTCTCGATAAGGGTTAAGGCATCCTTAGGAGTCTTAGTCAAAAGATTGCCACCGGCGGCTGCATTTAACGAATCTTGATCAGTTGATGTTAAGGAATTATAAAAAGTATCAATTTGGTGTAATTCCGTGAAACCGTGATGTGGGCATGCACGAAGGAGATCTTTGAATCGCTCCCATGCCTCACAGAATGATTCATCAAATCGTTGCTGAAAATTCGTAATCTCATTACGGAGATTTGTGGTTTTTAAAGGAGGAAAGAATTGGTTAATGAATTTGGAAACAAGATCTTCCCAAGTCACTATAGAGCGAGGGGGTTCTTTTTCGAGCCAAATCCGGGCTGCCCCCTCGATGGAAAACGGGAAAAGCATAAGCTTAATTGACGAATTAGGCACATCTTTATACTTAATCGTCGAAGTAATCTTGTTGAACCAACAAATATGAGCATGAGGATCTTCCTTCTTAAAACCGCAAAATTGCTTAGACGTTACAAGATTGAGTAAACCGTGTTTAAGCTCAAAATTCTCTGCTAGAATAGCGGGAATAACGATCGCATCTCCGTAACCCACAGTGGGTGCTTGGAGCAATTCCACCATAGTACGTGTATTGGCCATCGTAACTACGGGTTTTTCAACAATAGTCGGATCGACTTGTTGGGAATGTTTTTTATTACGACATCTTCTGGGCGTTGTTGACGGTTCGACAACTAGACCTGACGAATGAGTGCGCATGCACTAAAAACAAATTTTATTAAAAATTAAACACAAAAATTCTTTTTGGCAACCGGAAGTCAAAGGTGCACGGTAGCTCTCTAGAAAAACGCATAAAGAAGCGGAGGAGCGGGTAAGCGAAGCGTTTTAAAAACCTTCTCCTTTCGGGTCGAAGTTCGTTGGATCAACCCTCCTTATACCTCTCTTATAGTTTGTAATCCTAAAGGTGAGCCGATTTAACAATTGAAAACTCGATTTCTTTTGTTGTTGTTTTTTTTAATTTTTTTGGATTTTTGATTACCTTATAATATTTTTGTATTTTTTTATACGAAAATATTCACAAAAACAAGAATAACTTTCGAGGAAGGGTTCTTTAAAAATCCCATTCTTTCAACGATAATTGAAAATCGTAACATTTGCTCCCGGCAACGGCGCTAAAAATTGATCGTGTCGATAGTGTGTGTGTGTGTGTGTGTATATATATATTTATTATATATATATATACTATATTATATAATTTATATATATAGATATATTATATATATATATATATTATTAATATACTATCATAATATTATATATTTATATATAATTTATATATACACACACACACACACTACTATCGACACGATCAATTTTTAGACGCCGTTGCGGGAGGGGCTATGTTACGAATTTCAAGTTATCGTTTGAAGATTGTTTTTTAAAGATCCTTCCTCGGAAGTTATTTTTGTTTTTGTGAATATTTTCGTATATAAAAATACAAAAATATTATAAAGTAATCAAAAATCCAAAAAAAATTAAAAAACAAAACAAAGAAATCGAGTTTTCAATTGTTAAATCGGCTCACTTTAGGATTACTAACTTTAAGTGAGGTATAAAGGGAGGGTTGATCAACGACTTCGACACGGAAAGGAGAAGGTTTTTAAAACGCTTTGCGCTTACCCGCTCCTCCGCTTCTTTGTGCGTTTTTCTAGAGAGCTACCGTGCACCTTTGACTTCCGGTTGCCAAAAAGAATTTTTGTGTTTAATTTTTAATAAAAGATTTGTTTTTAGTGCATGCGCACTCGTTCGTCAGGTCCAGTTGTCGAACCGTCAACAACGCCCAGAAGATGTCGTAATAAAAAACATTCCCAACAAGTCGATCCGACTATTGTTGAAAAAACCCGTACGTTACGGATGGCCAATACACGTTACTATGGTGGAATTGCTCCAAAGACCCCACTGTTGGGGTTAGGGATGCGATCGTTATTCCCGCTATTCTAGCGGAGAATTTTGAGCTTAAACACGGTTTACTCAATCTTGTAACGTCTAAGCAATTTTGCGGTTTTTTTTTTAGGAAGGAAGTTCCTCATGCTCATATTAGTTTGGTTTCAACACGATTACTTCGACGTATTAAGTATAAGATGTGCCTAATTCGTCGGATTAAGATTTTGCTTTTCCCGTTTCCATTCGACGGGGGCGCCCAGATTTGCTCCAAAAAGAACCCCTCGTATATAGTTGACTTGGGGAGATCTTGTTCCACATTCATTAAACCAATTCTTTCCTCCTTTAAAAACCACAAATCTCCGCAATGAGATTACGAACTTTCAGCAACGATTTGATGAATCATTCTGTGAGGCATGGGAGCGATTCAAAGATCTCCTTCGTGGATGCTCACATCATGGTTTCACGGAATTACACCAAATTGATACTTTTTATAATTCCTTAACATCAACTGATCAAGATTCGTTGAATGCAGCGCGGTTGGCAAATTTTTGACTAATGACCTCCTATGGATGCCTTTAACTCATTATCGAAGAATAAGTCAAAAGTTCGCACTTTTACGTAAACAGACGGTTGTTGTCAAAGTGAGTACGAACACTTCTACCTCGGGTCTTTCACCCGATGTTGCTGCACTCACCGATGCCGTTAAGGCCTTGCTTCTTAAAAACATAACCCCTCCTCCAGCTTCCGTTAAAGCGGTTTTAATGAGTGTGTGTAATTGTGGTGGTCCACGCCTTATTACACAGTGTCTTGCACACGATGGCAACGCTTCAGGTTATCAAGATAATATTCAAGCATATGTTTCTGCAGCCGCAGTAAACTATAATCAGGGAAATGCTGGACACCGCCCTCCGAGTGTAGCTCATCAAGTTCGACCACCCGGTTTTCACCCATTTCATAACATTAAAACCGGGGAGGAAATAGTTGCAAACCAGGAAATTCGGACTTTCCGTAGCTTCAACTCCACCAACTCAAGGCTGCTCCGTCAAATTGAACTCGCAAAATTACATGAAAGTTAATGTCACAAAATTGTGAGCTATGCAAAATTAAATCACTAATATGAAAACTGAGTTGACAAACGAATTTCAGGCCACCCGGGGGGGGGGGGGGATTGTTTCAACAAAAAACAAGCTGGAAAATATGTTGAACAATTATTTTCAATTAATGAAACAAAACCTCGGTTCGGGTACTCTTCCATAGCAATACCGTTGTAACCGAAGGTTGACTTGAAAGTAATCACCACCCGAAGTGGTGTTTATTTCGATGGACCTCGATTTCTCCTCATTTCTCTTCTTCTCCAAGGTGCGGTGGAAAGAGAGCCCGATGGTGACAAAGCGATCCGGTGGCAAACATAGTACCAAGATATTCCAAACCTCGGATGTCCCAACTCAAGCACCCAACCTCTGAGGCCCGTAATATCCTAAGCCTAACGAATTTTACCTTATCATTCGAGATCAACAACCAGATGCTCTGTGAAAGTGACGGACCATCAAATGATGAAGTTTATTCAAATCTTTGAAGCTATCATTTTGATCATAGCTTCACGGTAGCTTTATCTACATGCCAAATTCGCTTCCACATTCAAGAATCTTCTCAGCAATAAGGAGAAAATTAATTTGATTTAGCAAATTACACCGGTGATGAGATTGTTCGGCGGTTTTTATCCGAAGAAGCTACCAAAAAACTGGGAGTGACCCCAGTAAATTCCTCATTCTTGTAATTTTCTAGAGTAGTTGAATGCTTCCTTGGCCGATCTTGGTGCAAGCATCAACTTGATGCCTCTCTCCATATGGAGGAAGCTTTCACTCCCCGAACTTACTCCTACTCAAATGATTCTTGAGCTTGCGGACCGGTCTACTACTAGACCAACCGGCATTGCTGAAGATGTCTTTGTGAGAGTAGGAAAGTTCCATTTTTCGGCTGACTTTGTAGTCGTTGATTATGTTGTCGATCCTCGAGTTCCCTTAATTCTCGGGAGACCCTTTTTGAGGACGGCACGAGCTTTGATTGATGTTTATGGTGAAGAATTAACTCTCCGAGTGAGTGATGAAGCCATAACATTCAAAGTTGGTAACACATTAAGATACTCCTACAATGATGCTGAATTAATTAACCGAATCGATGTCATCGATATAGCTTGTGAGGAGTATTCTTAAGAAGTGTTAGGATTTTCTGACAATTTCGCCATAAAAAGGGTAAAGGTTTGGGGCAATCCCACTCTAATTTCTGAACCAATCATTGCTAAATCTTCACCTTCCCTTACTCTATTTGAGGGAGGTGATTTCATTCTAGAAGAAATTGAAGCTTGTTTTGTAAGTGACTCAGTTCCACCGGGAATTGATGATGCTGAATTTGATCCAGAGGGAGACATTCGTCTAATTGAAGAAATGTTAAATAAAGACCCCGTATCATCCCTCTCCTCTGAAGGGACTAAAGTATGATGAACTTAAAAGCGGTTTAAATCCTCAGTTGTTGTACCCCCGGAGCTTGACTTAAGACTTATCTTCTATCTTCTCGAGTATGCATTTTTGGAGCCTGTGTACCAATAAATATTACCCGTATTATTGCTAAAAAACTGATAAGACAAAGAGATGGAAGGCCTCCATAAAGGTTTAAGTCTCACAAGAAAGCAAATTGCTTGGAAACTCTATGACATAAGGGTATTGACCCACAATTTTGCACTCATAAAATCTTAATGGAGGATAACTTTAAATCGGCGGTCCAACATCAAAGAAGGGTTAATCCAAAAATTCATGAAGTTATCAAAAAGGAAGTTGTAAAACTCCTTTGATGCGGATTTTGATATTACCCTAGCTCGTAGTTCGAGGGGTTAGCCTCGTGCATTGTGTACCCAAAAAGGGTGGGATGACCGTTGTGACCAATGAAGATAACGAGTTAATTTCGACTAGGTTAGTTACCGGGTGGCGTTGTTTGTTTTGACTATAAGAAACTTAACGATGCTACCATGAAAAAGACAATTTCCCGTTACCATTCCCATGGATCCAAATATTAGAAGATTAGTGGTGAACGAGTACTATTGTTTCTAGATGGATTCTCTGGGTATTTTCAAATCCCTATTGACCCGTAAGACCAAGAGAATACAACTTTCACTTGCCCTTATGGAACATTTGCCTATCGACGTATGCCTTTCGGTCTATGTAATGCTCCTGGCACGTTCTAAAGGTGTATAATGGCCATTTTCCACGACATGATCGAGGAAACTATAGAAGTCTTCATGGATGATTTCTCAGTCTTCGGGGATTCCTTCTCATCTTGCCTCTCCCATTTAGACAAAATGCTTAAAAGGTGCAAAGACACCAATCTTGTCTAAATTAGGAGAAGTGCCACTTTATGGTCAAACGAGGGCTATGTCCCGGCCACAGATTCTGGAAATCTAGGAGTTGAATTAGATAGGGAAAATGTTGATGTTATTGCAAAAGTACTCTCCCAAGTCCCTCAAAGGAATTAGGAGTTTTCTAGGACATGCTGGGTTTTATTGTCGATTTATTAAAGATTTTTCTAAAATCGCATGACCAATGACCCATCTTCTTGAAAAAGAGACTTCATTTATTTTCTTGACCGAGTGTAGAGAGGCGTTTGAAACCCTTATAAAGAAATTAACCGAAGCTCTAATATTAGATGCCCTCGATTTGGACTTGCCTTTCTTGAAATTACTGTGTGATTGATGCTTAGTGAATTTGCGGTTGGGGCAGTTCCTGGGGCATCGAAAGGACCATACATTTTCAGCCAATACTTCTATGCGAGCAGACTATGATGATGCCAAGCTCATTAGCCCCACAACAGAAAAAACGAATTTTTAGCTGTGGTTTTGTATGCTTTTGAGAATCTCGACCTTTTTAGTCTTGTCAAGACATAGTGTATCCAAAACACTGCTTTCAAGTATCTGCTCGCTAAGCAAGATGCTAAACCGAGATTGCTCCGGTGGATTCTTTTCCTCTAATAATTTGATGTCATTATCCGTGATAAAAAAAGGAGCAGAGAATCTAGCGGCCGACCACTTGTCTAGACTAGAGAATCCCCATCAAAGTGATCCTGAGAAAAAGGAAATTACCAAAACATTTCCTCTTGAGACACTTGGGATGGTGACTTTTCGTGGTGATTCTAACACCTCATGGTTTGCCGAAATTGCAAATTACCCACCGCGGCGGAAACTTTATTGTGAAAGGGATGTCGTCCCAACAAAAGAAGAAATTCTTTAAGGACGTTAAGCATTATTTTTTGGACGACCCCTACTTGTTTAAGATTTGTGCGGATCAAGTGATTAGACGGTGTGTATACGGCCAAGAAGCCGTTGATATCCTCACGGCCTGCCATAATGGACCCACCGGGGGACATCATGGTGCCAACTACACCGCTAAAAAAGTCTTTGATTCCGGTTTCTATTGGCCGACGATTTATCGAGATGCCCATGACTTGGTCACACGGTGTGACGCTTGTCAACGTCAAGGCAAAATCTAGCAACGTGATGAAATGCCTCAAAATGCAATTCAAGTTTGTGAGATCTTTAACATATGGGGCATCGACTTTATGGGCCCGTTCTCGTCTTCACGAGGGAACAAGTACATTCTCGTGGCCATTCACTACTTATCAAAATGGGTTGAAGTGAAAGCGCTTCCCACCAATGATGTCCGAGTTGTTTTTAGATTCTTAAAATCTCTCTTCGCCCATTTTGGAACTTCTCGTGCTATTATTAGTGATCGCGGTACTCATTTTTGTAATGACCAATTCGCAAAGGTCATGCTTAAATATAGGGTTACCCACCGACTTTCTACCGCGTATCATCCACAAACGAGTGGACAAGTGGAGGTTTCAAATAGTGGTTTGAAATGTATATTAGAAAGAACCGTAGGTGAAAACCATGCTTCTTGGTCCGATAAGTGGCTGAAGATGCATTATGGGCTTTCCGTACCGCATTTAAGACACCCATCGGGTGCACTCCTTATAAGCTTGTGTACGAAATAGGCTTGTATCTTTTCCATCGAGGCTTGAACATAAGGATATTGGGCATGGAGATTGCACTTCGGACCTTAGAACGAGGGTGATAACCGGAAAGTTCTCAACATGAATGAACTTTAATGAACTTCGTTGATCAAGCTTACGAGAACTTGTTAATCTACAAGAGTATCGACGAAGATTGACGACTCCCACAAAATCAAGAAACCGAGTCTTTAACGTTGGTGAATCAAAAGTCCTTTTCTCCTTCAATTCTCGATAAAGATTTTCTCGAGCAAGTACTTAAGACAAGTTATGGTACTGTTGAGTTATTTTAACTAAAGGACCTAACTCAAGGTGAACGGTCATAGACTCAACATTACTTTAGGGAGGACATACCCACCCATGGTTGTCCGGATCTCCTAAACATTCCCCATGACAATTAAATTCCGGGTAGAGTCAAACTCGTGACTCGTTTAAAAAAATAAAGCGTCTTCATCGGGAGGCAACGCACGTGTTTCTATCTTACTTTCTATTTTCTAATAAGGTAATGTGAGGGGGCTCGCCTCTTCCAATCTTGTGTTTTTGTTGTCTGTGATGATTGTCAGGATTACCTAGATTATGAAGACTCTCGTGCTCATGGATTTGTCCAACGCTCACTCGATATTCATCCCTTTGCATGCTTATTTTGGGAATCCTATATCCTTGATCTTATTGACTAACGTTTAATTCTTTGGCGATTAATTATTAAACGACTCTAGATTTTACGTGAGATTCCTCTTTTATATTAGGAATTTTAATTGAAATTAGTATGAGGAGGGTGGCAACCCCACATTGAAGACTATGTATCATTCTAGTCTGTAGGGGCGAATCTACGATTTGATCCTTATTTGCATTTGTCTATGTCTTTTCACGTAACCCGATTTTACCAAGAAAATACAAAAAAAAATGTGATTTTAGGCCAAAAATTTTAAAAAATTTGCAAAAATAAAATAAGTGTTTATCACAAATGTTGACTTTTCGCTGGTGAGAATAAGAATAATTTTTGACTTGACCTAGCATGTTGAGCTCCAGCTTACTCCTTTAACCTTTATAAATGTATAAGCTTTTGCTAGTCTTTCTATACAAGAAGCTTTAAAATATGAATTCTAGCCCAAAAGGCCAAGATTTTGCAAGTTTCCATAAATGACTTTAAATATGCAAAGCTTATTTTATTGGCTAAGCATTAGCGGTTATCTTTTTATTTAAAGATTTTAAATTTGCGAAGAACGAGAAATGATAGAGTTAAATATAAATTGGAATGCTAAGCAAGGATTAGTGGAAATCTTAAAAGCTCATGAGTGTAATTTGTGGATTTTCTCCAAGTAGCTTCTAAAATGACTAATAATACGTGCTCTTTTTGAAAAACAAGTTAGAGATTTCATCAACTAATAAAGTTCCGGTTACAGATCCAATATTTTAGAGTAAAAGCTTTATCGGATGAATTGATAAATAAAATGTTTTTGATCAAAATTTGTTTTTAATTTTATAAAGATATTTTTCTCCTCTATACGGTCGTAAATATAAATGTTGCAAAAAAAATATATATGATGAATAAAATGAAAATGATGTGAAAAAAATAATAATGTTGCTAGTATTGTTCTTAATAATTTAAAGGGGAAAATGTTCTTGCTTCTATATTTAAAACCATTTTTGAGCTTAAAATTGTAATCCCTACAAATTTTGAACCGGACGTTTGTTTAATTATGGAATCTAGTATTTCTATGTGAGGTGTCATTGCACTAGGCTCTTGATACGAAGTCTGGTGGGATCGGTTCGGTAGACGTAAGTCACTCTAAAGGATTAATTACATACATGTCTTAATTTTGGAGGAATTAGCTTGCTTTGAGTTATAAACTTACTAAGTTTTACGGAAAGTTTTTAGTAAAGGGTTCAAAAGTCGGAGAGTCTCGACAAATTATTCTCTGAGGGGTGTCAAAAGCCCGGTCACTTAGCCGACGAGGTTGGGATGTGCCGAGAAGAAATGTTGCTACATGGGATAATCTCACCTTTGAATTCTATAACAACCCAAGAATTTTCATCAACCTATTTTTCATTATCACAATTGTAGGTGGAATTTTTCGCTTCCTTTTATTACATCTACTTGTATTGTCAATATTCTCAGTTAAGTCATGTAATCTTGGCCATAACCTAAAGTAGACGAGCTCAACGCAAACATATCTTTGACAATCCGGTATTCATATATGTCAAGCATAAGATCATAACATGTCAAGTCTAATATCATCATACTCTTATTAAAAGTTACATTTTTCCTGTAATGTACATTCGCACAGTTATATCAAAACGGGGTTTTAAACCGTTACATTACTCTAAAAACAAAAAAATATAAAAAAAAAATAAAAAAAACCCTAATTCCATTGAGGATTAATATTAAAGTGAATGTACAAGCACTAAAGCATATATACATTAGTAACATTTACATCTTCCATTTGAAATATAAACCTCCTCCAAGTCAAGTTAAAAGTTTTCAAAAGCCAATGTTACAGTCATTAATAGCACGATATTAAAATAGCCGTTTTACCTCATTTTCATTCTAATTTCTCACCACACTTTTGTTAACAAGCTTCTACATCAATATACAATGTGTAACCCATAATTATACTATTCATATTATTTCATAAATTATTTTTTACTCTTTAAAACCCTAATTCAAAGTCAAAACCCTAAACCCGAAGCAAAATACTAAACCATGACCCGTTTCTTGGTTTTTTATCCATTATAAACCTAAACCAATACCCAAATAAGTTGTAATAACTTAATTTACAACATTATAAATCATGTTCAATTATCATTCCATCATCATTTCATCATTCTACATCAATTATACAAGAAACGGAATTAAAAAATCCCAGAAACCCTAATTGTGACACTAAATGTTAACTTTGACCCGGTTTTCTCTGTTTTCTAACCGCCTCATTCTCAAGTAAGCAACACAAGGAGTCATTGTAATCCCATAAATTGAGTTTACAAACCTGTATCCTTTCATTAAACCATCCTTGCTTCAAACAATGTACTTGCTGAATTACAAAGCTAGAAAACCTTTAAAGTCTTATACGAAACCCTTATTTCCAAGCTACGGCTTATTCTTTCAATTTCAACCCATTTTAACTAAAACCAACGTTTCAAACTTCATTGATAATACTTTATTTAAGCTCTTAGGATCTGTATTCCATCATTCCTAATCAAGAGTATGCAAAATATTTAACAATAGAAAGTCAAGAAAACCATATTGTGCCTAATCAAACTAGTGACTCATTTCTTCATTCTAATCCAGTTTTAAACCCAAACCATTTGCTAATTATTTGTTAATCACTTCCTATACAGGACCTTGGCTACTTATTAACTTCATTATTTCAGTACACACGCGAAAATAAAGCTTGAAAACTTGTGATATCCTAGTTCGAAACCCCAAAAATAGCCCGAACTCCCGTTCACCATCAATTTTGACCCATTTTAAACCATTCCAAGTGCAAAATTCTTATGTGAACCTCTTCTAGAAACCCTTAAGCAGCTTACCCACCTACTTAGACCATTTCTTGGTTAAAAATGAGAGCACATGGCCTCTCTTTTTCTCTCTTCAGCCGTGGCAAGCATAGGAGGTGTCCACCTCCATAATTTACAATCCTAGCTCATTATAATAAATCTCACCCTAGCTACCCACAATTCACCTACTAGACCCTCACACGTCCATGAACAAATCTAAGTGTTCCTTAACTCTTTGACTTCAAACTAATATAAATAGGACCTTGATAGTCATTCTAACTTGCACACATCTCTCCTCTATACCCACTTATAGGCAGCTAATCCTTTGCTCCACTTATTGATACTGGGTTCATTAAAGAAGTCTAAGAAGGAATCCCTGAAGAATTGAAGCCCGGAACAAGATAAAGGCGTACGAGTGGGAAAATACTACCCGAAACGACCCATTGCCACCATTTTTTGATCATTGAAGCTCAAACCTAGGTTTTGAATGTTCTAATTCTGCTACTACACTTATAATGTTCATATGATCCTAAATATACTCTTGTTAAAGTTTCATAACTCAATTCATGCTCATTTTCCATTTTGATCCAAAACCGTACACCCAAAACCCTAATTCTCGTTTTTTTCTTAAAACTAAATGTTATAATGATTAAAATATTGTTATAATCTATCCTAGCATGCTTAAATAATGTTAAAATAACCACTTTATTGATTAATGAAGGAATTTGAACTTAAAACCCGCGCGTTTACGTTTTGAAACCCTAATTTGACCCGTTTTGCTTTCTATCCTAACGAATCGTTATTTTAAACTTTCGTTACGTTAAAACTTCATATTTTAGTTTATTATAACTTATAAATGTCTATTGAAATGTTAAAAGAATCTTGCATGGCAATTTGGACATGTTTCTGTAATTTATTAATCCATGCAAGGGTATATTCGTAAACCTTCTGAAATTAAATATAACTAGAAGGGATGAGTATGTCATTTTACAAAGTTATAACTATAGGGGTTATTATGTCACTTTCCAAAGGGTATCAAGGTTTTACTAGGTATATCTTTTAAGTTGTTGAAGACCAAAGTCGTTAAAATGCAATACTCCAATGTGCCTTAACTTGGCAATTAATTCCATAAACCCCAGGGTCTAAAATGTAACATTTTGAAAAAGTGTAAAATCATATTCAAAACATTACCAGACATAACTTTTAATAAGTCACGTGCTTAAACATTTCTAGATTTTGATTAAACGCTTATATCGATTATATCGGTATCACAATATAGGGAGCTTCATATTTAAGGAGTTTCATCTTGTATACCGTTTCTGACTGTGTTGTTGGGTTATGATTTAAAGTGCCCTTAGATCTCAACGTTTACTGAATGACTTTCGGATTCATGATGGCCTCAAACGGTGATACAATATTTCCAAACTCTTCAATCAAACTCATCACTCTTAAAAACTAAAAGATTCTAGTAGTACAATCTTCATATAGACCTCAACATATTTTCTCAGCTGAAGGACGTGGCTGTTTACTATCATTTGCTATATCAACCTTCCCTGTTAAGATTGTGATAAGGTCGTCAGCTTTCATTTTGGAATATTTAATACATCTACATATCAGGTGAGATTCATAACCTCACCTTTACTTATTTACATGTTTTATAAACCCGCGAGGGGGATACATGCTCGTTACAAACTCTTTTACATACTCTTTTTTCTTATAACAATGTGGTTACTTTTCTATGATTGGTGAATTCATAACCTCGCCTTTACTTATTTACATGTTTTATAAACCCGCGAGGGGGATACATGCTTGTTACAAACTCTTTTATATACTCATAACAATGTGATTACTTTTCAAAGACTTAATGAGTTCATAACCTCACATACTTTATAAACCCGTGATACCTGCTGTAAACCATAAATGCAAGTGTTTCCTAAACTATATGCTATCCTGATATATTATTGCCTAAGTACATATCTATTTGGGTAGTATCTCCCAATATCTCTTTAATATCTCTTTGGGTAGTATCTCCCAATATCTTTTTAATATCTCTTTGGGCAGTATCTCCTAATATCTCTTTAATATCTCTTTGGGTAGTATCTCCCAATATCTCTTTAATATCTCTTTGGGTAATATCTCCCAATATCTCTTTAATATCTCTTATGTGATTCATGAGTTTAGGGTAATAATATTGTTCTCCATAATAATATTGTTCTCCATGATAATACTGTTCTCCATGATAATAATGTTCTCCATGATAATTATCCCTGCAATACCAGTATTTACACTATAACTTATATTCAACTATACATTTCAAAACTATGAATTTCACATAACCTTTGTATTAAACTTTTGAGCTTGTTTATCTATGGTTATTGAGCAATATACGGCACGGAAGTGGCATGGATCAAAGATGGCTAAAACTTGTACTCATTCACAATGTATTTAACTAGATTTTGGACATGCCTTTTAAAATCTGATTTGAAATGAATGATGATAACATTTCTTTGGAACAAACGTTCTTTTGGGCTCTTTTTCTTATTGATATGATTGTTGTTTCCATGAAGTAATACCCCTAGTTAGCTTCCGTTGCTATATTGTAAAAAAATACGGGGGTGTTACAGATTGGTTATCAGCGCCAATGGTTATAGAGAAACCAATGTCAAAACCTTAAGACCTATAACCATTTTTTTTAAGCCATCAATGGTCCTCCGTCGGCCACTACTTTCTAGAAACACAAGTATGTAAAAATATACATATCTATTATACTATTTACATAATAACATTTGTTACTTTCACAAACTGGTTGTTATCAGTAACGATGTCTTCTCCCAATCCTCTCAAATTCTGATATTGGAGGATGCTTTTTCCTCTATGAATATTCTTAAACTATACTTCGGTCTCACCGGATTATTTTCCAGCTTCAGCGGGAAGCAGATCTTTTAACTCTTCGGAAAACTCTACCGATAATATGATCCCATCGGTTTTTTCTTATCTTTCTACAAGTAATTACTTATTTGTAAGGATCGTACAAGCAATTATGCTAAGGGAATTACCTATTTCATCATTAGATCCTATTACTCCACCAGCTATTTTGACTCCATCTCCGATATTACCAACTTCCATCTAACTATTTGTCTGATATGGCTTTGTTCAGTGAAGAAACTATTACCACCTAAGAAGCGAATTCCATTCCCATTCTTTCTTCACTCAACTACCGTTATCTAACTTCATTCTCACCCGGAATCTAACATGTGATTTTTGGTTAATCAATCCATATTCCTCAGTTAAACTCCTACCCCACCTCAGATATTTTGAAATAGGGAAAATGTCTCACAATTAAGTTGTATTCTGAAAATCATGATGGGATAAATCGATAGGATATTTTGAATTACTTAGATGAAATCTTCACCGCATTGAGAGAATTGAAGAAGGACGTATTAATGGTAACAAACTAAAGACCGAACCTAAGAGAATCCGCACTCAGATTATCAAACTTCAAAAGAAGCAGTTAGGGCAAAAGGATAAGATTGCCTTTGCTTACTATAGAATTTCCAATCTTGAACCAACATCATTGAACGAAAATCCATAGCTCTCGCACAAACGGATACAGGAGATCTTTAGGGATGTCATTACCGGCTCAGAATGCAAAAAATCTTAGAATAGTTATAACTTTATTCTAGCATGGGGATGTGTTGGTATAAATAAAAACGCTTGTCTAATCTTGACCATGTACAGTGGGAAGGCAAGTTATTATAAAGGCAATCCCATTTCAATACCTTATTGTTCAACTTATCATCTCTCATTCCTCATCATCAACATTCATTGTCATCTATTATCTCTGTCTTCATGAATCGTACCATAACTTCTAAGTGATTAAAATAAGCATTATTCTTTAAGCATTTTAAGCATCACATTCTCTTACTTTTCAAAACTTATGATGTCATTCTTATGCTGTGTCTCTTTTGTTGATAGAATGTCTCCCAAATAGGAAGTCACATCCGAAACACCAAGCCATATCTGTTGGATGGCCATCCGATCAAACTGACTGCTGATTTTACTGGGCCCTTTTGGAAGCACAGCTGCCACCTGGGCAAGTGTAGTAATCTCATGGAAACTTCCTGCAGTGGAAAATGGTGAAATAAAAGAGTTATCAGGATGTCAACCTTTCTGCTTTATGGATACGGATAGGAGCTAGTAGGCCTTATTCGTGGTGTTTGAACGAAACGAATCAGTTATTCTCTCGAAGCAGATGTGAACTGAGGAAAATAATGTAACATTTGCTACTGGTACTTTAAACTGACGATGCCTATCCTGGTGGAATGCATATGGCCCAACCATATGGGAATAGAGAGGAAAGCTAATCGAACCACGGCTTTGAGTTAAAAAGGCTTTCTGACAAACAAGGAATTGTCCACGGATCTTGAGATCAGAAAAATGGAAGAGGAACTTTAAATTGAGTGTAAAGGATAAATGTCTTTATCCCTTGTTAGAAGATTCCAAGATTAAACATCTTGTGTCCAAACAAGGTGCTAACAATGAGAAAACTCTTGGAAATTTTTATGGAGGTCTACCTGAAGCATTGAAAGGAAACGTTACTGCCTCGAAACCTCAAACTTTGGAGGAGGAAGACATCAACTTCTATCCCAGAGGTTAATGGATTCAAATTATAACGCGATTATGTGCATGGAAACCAATGTTCATAAACGAAAATTAGGAAGTAGATAAGAGAACACCATCGACATCAACACAACTACCCCAAATACCACAACAATAACCACTTCAACAATCGCAAAAATGACAACTACCAAAATAACCACAACAATCACAACCGTAATGATGATTACCACCACCAGCAGAATAGAAGACAAGAACCTGTTAGGACTTATCCTCCCAAAAGATACCATGGAAACCTTCCTTTGTGTACAAAATGCACCCTGCATCACACAGGAGATTGCACTGTCAAGTGTCGAACTTGCAACAAAGTGGGTCATCTGACCAGAAACTGCAGAGATAAAAGATCAACCGCTGAAAACAACTCTTGAGGATACTTAGGTTCGCCACCAGTTACATATGAAGGATCATCTGAAACCCACTTCATAAACCCCAAACACCAAGCTACAATCCTTGTCATTCATTATTTTATCTAGAATCCTACCCCAAGACACGTAGCATAAGTATCAATACTCTTAGAGTTTCGGTGATGTAAGATATGTAAAGTTATCCATGAAATAATAAAGTGATGATTCTGGTTACATCTTGTTATTGATGGATATCAAAAAATCAACATCTTTTGTCAATTCATTAATTCTATTATGTTCAAACTATGATACATTTCCTCATACCTTTGCAACTTAAATTATCATCCTCGATTATTTATGGGGGTCAGTACAATCAAAATCTCAATATTTCTAACCATTCAATGATCAATATCATTTTCTTGCACACTTCCATATCGTGTTTTATGCTTAGGTAAGACGATTTTATGATCATTCATTATTGATTGAATTAGGTCACTTCTTCATTTGATAAGGAAATTTATAAAATCTCCGAACTATTGAATTTATAAATTCTCAGTTACAGAAGTTGGACACGCTTCTTTTTGTAAAGTGCAATTATAAATAAAGTAGGCTTAAGTATATAACATACGTACAAACAAGTTTCTTTCAACCCGTTCCTTAATCATTATCATTTTCATTATCATTATTACCTTCATCATCTATTCATTTCAAAATCTATATCTCACGTGATTAGCAACTCTCTTACAATCATTCCTTGACATCACTCATTACATGATCTCCGTATTCTAAAATTTCTCTGTTATATTCTGCAACATAATAACAAGGAAACACACAAGAATCTATACAATGTCAAATGATTTCAATACCACTAGGTATGAAAATTTTGACAAAGACTTGTGATAGCATTCTTATTTGATGTTGACTTTTAAAGGTTAATGAATAGCTATTCTTTACGATTAGAGTAGCACAGTAGAAGCGTGGTGGGCCCATAACCCACAGGTTCCACAAATCAAAGTATTTCATCCACCGGTTCTATCAGGGATCTAGGAGAAAATTCTATTGACTTTCACAAGAGGTATGATACTTTAATATAAGTAGACGTGTGAAAAGGTATGGGTAATTTATAATTATGGTGTAACAACATAATTATATAATACATCACACACGTAACTTGTGACCTGATTACCAACATAAAGACCTTGATTCTACATGAGACCTATTATCTATATCACTATATCTTACAATTAAATCTCGAGACGTGATTTCTGTAAGGGGTTGGGAGACTATTACAACTCAAGATTTTTCATCAATTATTTTACTATTATCACAATTGTCGGGAAATTTTTTGCTTTATTACATTACTTGTATGTCTATATTCTGTATTATCTGTATCTTGCATAACTAAAAGTAGACGAGCTTCACGCAACTATCTATGACTAATACTATCTTCATATATGTAAAGCAAACATACATAACATGTCAAGGTCACTATCATCATATTCTTATTAAAAATGTATATTAATCCTATAATGTATCATTCGCAACGTTATATACAAAAAGGGGTTTTTTAATCCGTTTTCAATTCTACCTCTAAAATCCCTAATTACATGAAGGATTAATATCTTAATTGAAATGTACAAGCTTACTATATGCATATATACAAGTAATATAACATCTCATTTGAAATATAAACTCCCTCCAAGTCAAGTACAAGTTTTCAAAGCACAATGTACAAGTCATTAAGCATGACATCTAAAATAGTCGTTTTACCTCCGTTTTCATTCTAATTTCTTCACCATCACTTTTGTACAAGCTACTACACTCAATATACAATGTGTAAACCCTAATTATTCTATTCATAAGCTTTCATACACATTTTTACACTCAAAACCCTAATTCAAAAGTCAGAAACCCTAACCCGAGCAAAATACTAAACCATGACCCGTTTCTTCTTTTTTATCCATTGTAAACCTAAACCAATACTCAAATAAGTTGTAATAACTTAATTTACAACATTATCAATCATATACAATCATCATTTCATCATTTTACTTCAACTATATGCAAATTGAATCCAAGAAACACTAATTGTGCCCTAATTGGAACTTTGGACCCGTTTACTCATTTTCGCCCATTTTAAACCCGAACCACCTATCAATTCTTGTTATTAATCCTTAATACAATCCTTAAAAACATTAATCCATCATTATTGATCAAATGTACACGAATTACAAGCTTGAAAACCCTAAATAAGCCCTAATGAACCAGAAACCTATTTTCTTTCATTTTGACCCAGTTTAACTAATCTTTTTGCAAACAAGCACCTCCATGACAAGTACCTCACCTTCCTAAGCAGCTTACACACATTCTACAACAAATATCTCCAATATTTTTGATTAAGAAAACATCACATGCTCTCTTGTTCTTTCTTTTCAAGCCGTGGACACAAACACCCCTTATAAGCCTTCCAACACATCCTATCTACTATCCTAGCTTTTCCTTGTCATCTCCTAGACTCCCTAGCTTAGCCACTACAGAAATGAGACACCTCACCCCCTTACCTTGGCCTCTAAGTTTCGAAATTGCTATAAATAGGGGCAAACCATGTTCATTTCAAATCATCCCCCACTTCCTCCTCTATAACCCATCACAGCAGAAATCCTTTGCTCAATATGAATTCTAAGAGATCCTAAGAAGTCCTAAGAACAGAAGTGAAGCAAAAGAAACCAAGAAAGAAGCCCGGGAGTCGTTATTCTAGGCGTACGAAGCTAAAAGTCCCGATTTCAACCCGTTTTCAAGCTATAAGCTCAAACCCAGGTTCTAGATGTTCTACTTCTGCTCCTACACTCTTATAATGTTCATATGATCCTAAATAAACTCTTTTTAAAGTTTCATAACTCAATTCATGCTCATTTTCCGTTTTGATCCAAAACCGTACACCCGAAACCCTAATTTTATGTTTTTCTTAAAACTAAATGTTATAATGGTAAATTATTGTTATAATCTATCCCAGCATGCTTAAATAATATTAAAATAACCACTTTATTGATTAATGAAGGAATTTTGACTTAAAACCCGTGCGTTTACATTTTGAAACCCTAATTTGACCCGTTTTGCTTCCTAGCTTAACGAATCGTTATTTTAAAATTAAAGGACCAAACTCGTAAAAGTGCAAACTCCAAAGGTATATTTTGCCACTTTTCATTCTCAAGGGTCTAAAATGTAACATTTTGAAAAAGTATAAAATCATGTTCAAAACATTACAAGACATAACTTTAATTAACGCTTGACGTGCTTAACATTTCTAGATATTGATTAAAACGCTTAAAACTGATTATATCGTATCACAATACTAGGGAGCTTCATATTAAGAGGTTTCATCTTGGTATTACGTTCTGACTGAGTTGTTGGGTTTACGATTTAAAGTGCCCTAGCTCCTCAAGCGTTTACTGAATGACTTCTGAATTATGATGGCCCGAACGGTGATACAATAATTCCAAACTCTTCAATCAAACTCATAACTCTTAAAAACCAAAGTTCTAAAGTACAATCTTCCTAAGACTTGACATATTTACTCAGGTTGCTTGACGTGGCTGTTTACTATCATTTTGCTATATCAACCTTCCCGGTTAAGATTGTGATAAGGTCGTCAGCTTTCATTCTGAAATATTTATTGCATCTACCATCAGGTGAAGTTCATAACCTCGCCCTCTACTTATTTTACATGTTTTATAAACCCGCGAGGGGGATACATGCTTGTTACAAACTCTTTTACATACTCGTTTATCTTATAACAATGTGATTACTTTTCAAGGACTTAGTGAGTTCATAGCCTCGCATTTTAATCTTTTCATAAACCCGTGAGGGGGATACCTGCTATAAATTACGAATACAAGTGTTTTCCAAATTACATGCTATCCTGACATATCATTACAATTGCTGTCTAAGTTATCTATCCTACAAGTCGTTAAATTTGACTTCAAGTCGTTAAATTGACTTTGGATGATAATGTGTTAGTGCGATGTGCTTAGACAAGGAACAAGACCAGACAAGACCAATCAGACCAAACAAGACAATAACGCAATAATACACTGTTACTATGATGATTGTATTCGTTGCAATCATTACTAATAACGGGTGTATAATAACAATACCATTTTCTATAATAATTGTGTTTATACAATTATTACACTATGACTTGTATTCAAACTGTTTATCAAACCTATGAATTTCACTCAACCTTTGTGTTGACTTTTTAGCATGTTTATCTCAGGTTATTGAGCAATATACGGCACGGAGTGGCATGGACTCGAAGATGGCTAAAACTTGTTATCATTCACATTGTATGTAACTAGATTTTGGGACCTGCATTTTGTAAAACTCTGATTTGAAATGAACGATAATGTATCTTTTGAACAACATCTCTTTTGGGTCGTTTTCTATGATTATGATTGTTGTATCCATGAAGTAATACCCCAGATTAGCTTCCGCTGCTATATTGTAAAAATGGAGGTGTTACAGATTGGTATCAGCGCCATGGTTATAGAGAACAAGGTCAAAACCTTAACTATAACCACATTTCTTTTTCAGCCATCAAAGTCCTCCGTGCCACTGCATTCCAGATCAGTATGTAAAGATACATATCTTTTATACTATTACATAAATAACTTATGTTATTTACAACTGGGTTATTAACAGAACGATGTCTTCTCCCAACCGCTCTACTTCCGATATTGAAGATGCTTTTTCCTCTATGAATATTCTTAACTATACTTCGGTCTCATCGGATTATTTCCCAGCTTCAGCGGGAAGCAGTTCTTTTAACTCTTCAGAAAACTCTAAAGATAAAATGATCCCACCAGTATTCTTATCTTTCTACAATAATCCTTGTTTGAAGGACGTACAAGCATTTTATACTAAGGAATCACCTATTTCATCACCAAATCTTATTACTTCACCATCTATTTTAACTCCATCTCCGGTATTACCACCATCAATACTATTTGATCCTCGATATTTCTTTGTTCCTGAAGAACTATTACCACTTAAGAAGCAAATTCATTCCCTATCTTCTTCCTCAACTACGTTATCTAATTCATCTCCGAATAAAACCTGTGATTTGGTATCACCATCTTCCTTAGTTTATACTCCTACCCCTCCTCAAATATTTGAGATAGGAAAAAGTTCAATTAAGATGCATCTGAAACATCATATTTTGAATTACTTAGATGAACTCTATCTTCACCGCATTGAGAAAATGGAAGAAGGACGTATTAATGGTAACAAACTAAAGACCGAACTTAAAAGAATCCGCACTCAGATTATCAGACTTCAAAATAAGCGGTTAGGGCAAAAGGATAAGATTGCCTTTGCTCACTACAGAATTTCCAATCTTGAACAAATCATTGAGGAGATCCAATGTAACACCCCCAAATTGGGTCGCAGCGGAATAAGGGTCCGGGGCGTGTTACTTCTCAGATCAATAACACAAGATGTATAT